>JAENRT010000035.1:185347-248750 GCA_032173475.1 Amanita phalloides | reverse complement strand
CTCTGCAAAGTGATAGGTCCTCGAGTACTGGTGAACTTCGCATGCAAGTACAATCAGTTCAGGAAGGCAATTTGCCTTTGGTGAGCTGGACAAATGCGACAGATTTCTTTTCTTCTGATTCTAGAGGCGGAATGATAGAAACCTCATCTGCGGCTATCTTTCTGAACTTTGGTTGTCCTGCCTCGGTGTTGGTGGGGAGAGAAGGATGAGTAGGAGCGGTTGGTGGGGAGGGAGGGCGGGTTGTGCTAGAGCCTAAAAGCGAGCGGAAAAACGTGTTATTTGAAGATCCATGGATGCGACGATCGATGCGAAGAAGTATATCTAGGCCATTCTGTCTAGGAGCCTAGCAACAAGGTATTCGTGTCTGACAGAGCAACCTTTGTTCTTGTAAGTACGGACTTCTGCTACATCCCAACGTGAAAATGAACGTGGGTCTTTTTCGGATCTGTGTACACAAGACACAAGCGATGGCGGTAGTTGTCGACACTGCCAACTTCGTGGTACGAAATTGAATTCCTCTGCATCCTTTGCGGATTTATACAATTTTTCCTTCTGATCCATGGTTCGGAAAAATGACGAGATGCAGAGACGATGGCAGAGCGTAGACGAGAACGAAGTGCACTCTACAAGACACTTCCAAAGTAGCCCTGCCCAGGTTTTATAATAATTGCAATTGCTCTCCTTCTGTCATTTTTCCTAAACAGAGCAAATAAAGGAAGAAACACAATCGAGATATGTTTGGGGTGCTTTTGAAAGGCACTATTACGCGACACTGAGACTCAATATTAACGCAAACTTGCATGTGCGCAACGTGCTGACAGCGAGATGCCCGGCTAAATTGATGCAATGAGACGGGGCAGAGGGATGCGATGGTGAGCCAAGTCAACGTCGAACGGAATTCAAGTTTGTGTTTCAAATTTGGTAAGTTGTCATCGAGTCATCAATGTGTTCAATGAGCACGACTACACAAAAGCTCAAAAGAGCCTGTTTCACCCGTGTCTCCTCGTTGTTGATCTGAATGACCATTTTTCATCAATGGTTCCCGAGTCAACACATGACGCTTTCTTCTCCTACCTGTCATATGCCGCTCACCTGTATATCCTGATAAAATATTTATTGATCGGTGTCATGCATCTCCGCTGCAGTAATCCTCACTGTAGACAATGTGTACATCAACGTTCAAACTGTGGTTGACACACCCATCTCGTCACAGATCGTAAATGCCATGGTCACATACATGCTGTATTTTCGATCAGTACATTTTTGGTTAGAGTGCATTGACGAAGCAGCCCAGATCAGACCTGCTCAGAAGCACGTTTTTCGACAATTATAGTTGAGCCATGCACGGGCAACGGATACTACTGGCGTCAGGCGTGCGATGTAGCTTGGAGCTGGTGATCAAGCCGTTCGGCACGAACAGCTGGGAATATCTTAGTAAAACTTTGCCAACGACGTTTCGGGACATTTTGACGTCCTACAAAACAACTGGCAGACTTTACCACAGACAATCGGAAGCGCAAATTCCAGACTCGAGGCCAGTTTGAATTAATAGTTTACATATACACTGGAGACATCTATGGAGTTCTGATCTATAGCCAATTCAGCAATTCTGGCGTAGTATGTCAAAATAATTGTGGCTCCTGCTCGCACCATACTATCAAAGTGTTTCCGTCACCATCGTCCGCAGATCAAACACCCCAGCTGCGGCTCCGGCGTGAATCATTGCGAACTCACCGCTCACTTGGTAACATGCAATTGGTAAATCGCCGGCGAGTTCAGCCGCGTCGGATATAATGTCCAAATATGGCAAGGCTGGCTTGACCATGATGATACTTGTGGGGTGTGGGCCACCGCATTGCGTGGCAGGTCCGAGGCCCATTCCAGGATTCACACCACACAGTTCATATTACAGTAGACACATTTCATTTAACCCAACTCAATCTACAATCATAGACAGCACACAGTTCATATTTATAAACAATTTGGAGGGCAAACTGCACTAGATGGGTGAAAATGGGGTTGACAATCAGTTGCACACCTTGATTTACATAGTCACAAAATTGTGCTGTTGGCATGATTAGATACTTGAATAGAAAGCAATGGTAGGCAGAAAGACAAAAAGTTTTGTGTAACAATTCTCACTATCATGAGACAGAAATTTAACTGTTATAAAAATAACCAATAACCTGAAACATTGCATGCTGGTTTGATATCTGTCTTGTTTGCCTAATTCTAATAGGAGATGTTTCAAGTGATCAACAGAGACAGATGAATTAGTCAAACATAAGCAAACACCAAGCAATTTGATGGGAATAGGAGGGGAGGCATTAGATATTAAAACCAGACATGGATGGGTTTCACATCAGAAAGATGAACTGTTTTCAACTGTTGACAGAGACAGAACAATTAGTAAAACACAGGCAACACAGGAAAGATTGTTAAAACAGACATGGTGGTGTTTATCATCAGAAAGACAAGCTGTCATCCTTTTTGTGTCAAGCTTAGATCATGTACAACCCAACAACATTCATTGCAATGAGTCACTGGGCTGTTACAGATGATCTTTCCATCAACATTTATTGTCAGACATATTGAAGGTGCACAGGTGAAAATACTACTTTTTCACCTTAGTTATACCATTTACTCAACTCTCATTTGTTCTACAGCATTCAAACAATCACATTTACAGACTGCTTTTTGGAATTAATTGCTCAAGCCCATCCATGTACCATTCCCAGAAAGTGTCTGATAGGATCAACACCATTGATTGGTGCACCAGTTCCAGGATTGCATACAGGAATGTAACTTTTATTCTGAACAAGCATGCATGTCCTTGCATACTCATGTTTGAATGATCAATCAGACAAACCACACACTTCCACAACAGATTACTGAGTTACAACAGACCAACCATGGTATGGAAACATTGTATTATCTCCAGTGGAGGGAGATTGGCCAGGCAATTACTATCTGCACATGACATTGAATTCATGTGCACTTTCATGGTACTAATTCATGTATAATGAATTGCCATCTATATTTTTGAAGATGCAATCACTATTGATTCACATTACAACACAAGCCACGTTGTGCCATGTGAGAGAAATTCTTGGTGAACATGACTAAATGCCTTGTGATAGTTACCCCTCTGAGTTGAGCTTTGATTTGACATTGATCATAAATGTAATTATTTAAAAGACTTACTTGGCTTGTTGAGCACATGTAAGTGCATCTCTGGCATCAGCAGACAGATATATATATTATATATGCATACATTAGGATGCTCAACACCCCAGTTTAAGCATCAGGCCAACATTTATATACTTTTTGGCATTATTACATTCAAAGGAACAAACAAGAGAGTATGTCGATACACAATGCTAGCTGAACGACTCTGGTTTCATCAGAAGAGAATATCATTCAATTCTGAGAACATCACTAACAAACATTCTCAAACCTACGGGTGGGTGTCAGGTCTTCCACATTTGATTCATGTAAACAGGAAGTTTGTTGTCCCAGGAAAGAAATAGTTAACGCAAAACATCGTCTAAATAAAACAGGTTAATCAAGCAAAACTCAAACAGAGGAGAATGGCCAGTGCTATTATTCAATTTGCGCACATAGCGTCTCCCATCCCAATTCTTTATTATTCGAGTGAGGTTCCCAGGCTGTCATAAACCTCTTGCCAAGTCCATTATGAAATACTGGTTGTTCAGCTGGCCATCCAGCTGCTCCTTATTCTGGAAATTCAAACCCATAATTATGAGACAAAAGAAAAACTGGGATCCTGGTATGTCTGGTGAAGCAGTTGGGAGGCAGAAAATAATATTCATATATATGGTTACTAAATGTCACATCCATGACAATATATCCACAGTGGTGAAGTGTGTTTGAGCATAACCTGCAGATTGATACGAGATATGATGTGTCTGTAGCATCTCTGCATAGAGAGGTATTTCTTCCACTGTGAAGATTCATTGAGCAGATATGTAATCTACTGAGACTGGGAGATACTCCTTGAATGGACAGTTCATTGCTGTTCACATGTCAGCACGGAAGGCATGACCAGGGAGGAGTCTGGAAAGAGAACTTGGTGTGGTTAATCTGCTGATCGGCGATGTTGGTCTGTGCAATAAGTAGAAGCAGGATAAAAGCTGTCCCATGTTTTGATGAACATCAGCATCTGTGCCCTGGTAGGCGGGAGCAGTGTGCATCAAGAGTGCTGAAAATGGAGCATAGAATTGCCCCAGTCCTTTTTATGAAAGTCAAGCAAGTGCCCCACTGTATGCTGCTGTGTGGTCAAAAGTGCTTAAAAGCCCATGAGGTAGTCCTTGAAAGGGCAGATATCAGGTCGCATCATACTCCACAACCAGTTGATCGCACTCTTCATTCTCATTTATGCCCATGTGGCCCATACACCATGAGACCTATGAGCATTGCCTTCCAGCCATGCACACAATGCAGATGAGAAGCAAATGGCAACATGTTGACCAAGCAACATGTCCAACCAAAAAACCCCATGTGCAACTGCCTTGTTGTCAACCAGGAAGACCACATGTCCAGGTGCATTGCAAGACATGACACACCTCATGATGTGAGGGTGTAATGCCAGCATAACCAGAGACACCAATGCCCATTGCCAAAGTATTGAAACATCAAACAGCAGCGCTGCACTGACTAAGTAAGTGTTCAATTACTTACATTGCTTAGTAGTGCTGTTTGCCTTACTGAACTATTTGTTAGTTTGAAAAAAACTGAGGGACTTGACGACCGAGAATGCCCCTCTTATATGCATTTCAGAAACGCCTAACTTAACCAATTGTGTAATTACCTATTCTGATGTATTACTAATGGTTCGGTACATTAAATGAGTCATTCTGAGTCTTATTCTATTATAATCCTTCTAGATATTCTCTATGACTCAATGCGCAGTCATAATGATGTATGCGCGCAGTGCGCAGCACTGTGCAGTAATGCGCACCTTTGCACAGCTATGGAGTTATGTCAAGTCATAAATATTAATAGATGTTCTAGGATCCTTCTATATTCTAGAACATTCTTTATTCTAGAACATTCCATATTCTAGAACAATATATATAATTAAGTTAAATATGAAACACATATTAAATAGTTATTAATTGATTATCTTATCTATCATCTTATCTTATCTATTATGTAATATATATTAGATTAATTGATTAAATAGATTAGATTAGATAACAATTAAAACGATTTCTATCTAGAGTTTTTACACAAAGAACCATCTGATGCCATGACTGTCATGTGTTACAACCCATGTGAACATTTTCATTTTCTTATGTCAGCACCTTCCTTTCCTGACTATCTATGCATCGCCACCTCTCCTCTATGATTATGCAATGTCACTGCTCACATAAGCGTGACCCTTTCATCTATGACATATGCCTACCATCGTTTCGTTTCTATGACGTCGCTATGATATCACTAATGACACATTATGATCTCATAGCTATGATATCACTAATGACACATTATGATCTCATAGCTATGATATCATTCTCTAACACGTTCTTACCTTTTACAGACAGTAGGTTTCATTGTATAAATACGAGAGTTTTCGGTCTAGGTCGAACCTTAAGTTCGACTAGCTTGTATACACAAGTTAAGCATCTCTGGGAACTCTAGTTCTGGTGAGATTGTCAAAGTCATTGTTCAGCGCTCTCATCCGCCTCACTTGTGCTCAAGCCTGAGTCTCCTTCGCCGGACTTAGCGCTGTCCTACTGCAATCGCATTTCGCACAGACTCTTTCATTGTTTATTGTCTCGGCAATCCTCAGGGCATTTAAATCATTGATTAGATTGGATGATGACTTGTCATCAATAGACAATTAAGTTGAAGCTTACCAAGACAGCTTGAGTACCAGCTCATTAGCGCTCAACCGTCGAAATCGCCAGACGAGTTTGGTACACAGACGCCTGTTCAAGATTTTCAGGAGTAATTCACCAGAGGAAGCTCCACCACCCAATAAAGCTACTAGAGGGATGGCAGAGGAAACTACGTTCTGACAGACTTCAGATCTACACAGGATAACCCAACGATCAGATTCTGGAAATACAAATCGACGATTCCTGTCGTCGCACCAGTAATTTTCTGGAACACCACAAAAAGAGAATCGCCCACGGCCAACAGATCTCATAATTCAGAACATTACTACCGTCGAAGGAGTAGAAGTCACATTTTAACAGATACAAATTGCATTGGACGCTATTTTCTTGAAGGACAGGAACACATATTTAGAGGAGAAGCATTCCTAGGACCTTACACGTACCTGGAGGATCGACACGTCCCTGAGCACTGCTTAGGAGCGAATCTGCCGGAGAATCTTTCCAGCGGAAAGGGGAAATTCCACGCACGCTAGTGACTCGGATTCAGACTTGCTCAAAGGGCAGATCTAGAAGAATCAGTGACTAATTTGAGACTGCCCCATTTAAATCGTTTTTCAACAGGACTTCAGAAAACCGTACAGCTAGTCGCTTTACAGTTCATATCCTCATTAGGAAAACACACCGAAACGCCTTCTATCTTTAGACCTTGCACAGTCCGATCATTCCACATCGCCAAAACAGGAACTTGCACACGAACTGCCAAAAAAGCCAACTCCACCACCAAGCATCTCCATCGAACCACCAAACCCCACGCACCTACCCACCAGTATGCCAGACGTAGACCATGGCAATGCCAAGCAGACAACAATACGCAGCCATCAAGGGTCCTATGCCCACAAATTCCGAAAGGCAATCAAAAATTAGCGAGCTATTTATAAATGATTGCGAAATGTTTTATATTTTGGAACACCGATTCAACACAGTCGGAAAAAGGATCATTCTTCACATTCATGAATCTAACAGGCAATGCAGCTCAATGGAACTTGTCTAAGATCGAGGCCTTAATGAAAACCTGACTGGGGAACATGGGCCGCTTTCAAAGAAGCATTCCTATCGCAATTGAAACAAGTGACAGCCCTGGGAGAGCAATGACGGAGGTTATACAAAATCGTGCGAATGCGGAAGAAGATGCCTGATTTTAGCAAATATATGGATAAATTCAAGGAACTGATCAAAAGTTCTAAATTAGAGAGAAGCTGCCATCACACTCTATTCTCGGAAGGACTCCCCCCTGAATGCGTCATCAGATCTTGATGGCAGAAACCTGCAAATCTAGGGATGGTATGATGCAGCCCAATGATATGCAAACGCCAAAAGCAGGCTAGGCATTTAGCCGGACTATCTAACAGGCAGGGAATGGGAAAACCTTCCGCCAGAACAGAGATCCAGATGGTGGGGCGGGCCAATGGATGTTGTATGCGGTTATTTATCGCTGCTCTTCAAAGACGAAAGAGAAACGAGCACGTCAAAGAAGGATTTGTGTTTCATATGTCACAAAGGGGGTCATCAATGCGTCAAAATGCCCCATGAGGAAGCCCACACAAAAGGGAACGCAAAGGACCGATTTAAGAAAGGAGTAAAGGAGTCACAACCGCGCCGTCACATCAGATAGCCACCTCCACAAACTGGAGGGTGCTGAGGCTGAGGGGTGTTTTCGGTGATGATTGCAACGTACGGACATTTTCTATTTTAACTCCTATCTACTGCGCATGGACCGCCTCTAATGTTTCGTACTACTTAGCATTCCTTTTTCCCACCGGTTGTTACAGCTCCTTTTCCTTTTTCGTCTCATTGTCTTGCTAGAAACGTATCTAACCGCCATGTTATCGTCTCTTCTTTTAGTTCAATTTAAATCGAATCCTGCCTCGTCGTTTTGAACGTCTTGAGCGCTCCCTCTTCTCGTCGTCGCGCTCATCCCCTCTGTCTTTCGTCATCATCAGACTAAACGTCAAGAACTTGTCCAGTAGACTGGGAACAGACGGCGAACTCTGTTTGTCACTGTCGACTTAGAACGAATGCACGTCGAGGACATCGATCTTACACAAATTGGAACTCAGGCTCAGTGTACCTACACTAGCAATGATACAGTTCGAACGAACCTGCAAGTGAGGTATTGAAGTAATACACATTGACAACCGAACTCTAGCCAGAGGCCCCCGAACGGACTGTCTTTTTAGACAGCAAATACTAATTTAGATAAAACGAGAAGTTTATCCTCGACAACCGGAGAGGTTGGCGGTATCTATCAGGAACTAAGAAACAGAATCCGCCAGTACCGCCGCATTCTTTGGAAGGAGAAGAACAGGAAAGGAGATCATTTCGACGCACACAGCAAGATCTTTGGAATCCAGTGGGTAAACGAGACGGGGAAGAACCAAGAGAATTATACTTTGCCCTAACTGAGGAAACGGCGAGAACGAACCTGGTGGGAGAAAATTCTGTAAACGCATACAATCTTGAAAGGAAGACGAATCAACGCGCTTATCCGGAATTTATAACACTTTTGGGAAGATATTAGGGAGAAAAACAGATCGAATCGAGTTAAGAACCAGAACACGGACCAAACGACCCAGAACCCCGAAAACTGAACGAGTGGCAACTGAGGCTACTGCCCAAAAGGAGATATTAAACCAACCGATTACAGTATTCAAGGAAGAGAGTGAGGCGTGCGCCTTCATTGACTTGCTTGAGGACCTCTTCGAATTAAATCCTCACAACTATGAAGGGAAACATGCTGTACGAGAAAAAGATGCAGATATACTCTCGCCTGTCTCGGACCAGAATTAAATGACTGGAAGGCAAATATTCGAGACGAAATTAAGATGAAACGCGGATAGAACTGAAGGACTACCCTGCCTTCAGGACGAGATTCCTCAACCGATTGGGGAGAAGTAAACAGCGCAGTCAGGGCCCTGAAAATCTAGCAATCTTAGGAGTCGGAGGCGGCACATTACTGTCCGGAATATATCCGAAAGTTTCGAGTCGACATAGGACATCAGACTCACTAGATTAACCGCACAATTTACAAGCCTTAGTCAAGGATTACTCACAGCATTGCTGAAAGTTCTGCGAAGGCCTAGCAGGAATACACTGCTATGACAGACGTTTCATCAAAGCAGAAACCTTCACAACGCATGGGAAACTAATGCGAATCATTGGAAACGAACAGGGATCTGGAACAACGTCCTAATTTTAACCGAAACACAAACCGACGTCCGAATCTACTAGGACCAATGCAGGCGCCTTCCTTGGACAGTTCTTAGGCGATGAAGCAGAAAGAAGAATACATGCGAAGACGGGGGAAGTGTTTTCAGATGTGGAACACAAGGTTTAGGACACATCTCCAGGGATTGCCTAAACGGTAAAAACCAAGTCCCATCAACATCCTCGTTTCAGCACAAAAACATCCGATCAGTCACCGAAGAAGCAAAAGAAAACCGGAATCCGATGCAAAGCAGATCAGGGCGATGATCAAAGCGATGCCTAGCAGGAAGCGCTTGGATAATGTTTAATCAGCTCGAAGAAGGGGTTTTTTAATCCGGAGGCGTCAGCAGCAGTTGATACTCCGTAAACAACAGACTTGACCAGTTAGCACTCGACCTCTGAATAGTAAAATTCGAACAATAAACAAACGAATTTCTATTAACCGTTCATCACCCAAAACTACCTGCCTGAAACTCCCGCCCTATATCGATTGTGGAGCGGAAAAGGGAAATTTTCATCGATGAACGAAATAACGCTAAATTTAGGTCAAAGAAAACTCAAACAACCAATTAAGTCGAAAACGCCGACGGAACATTAACCTTAATGGAATGATCACGCACTATGTCGCTATACATCATGTACTCATCGAAGGCAAAATCACAGTAATCGATTCCTTATGCAACTAAAGCTCGGTGATCAGAAGCTTATACTCGGAATCCCTTGGCTGGAAGAAAATAATCCGACAATTAATTGGAGAAATAAAAAACAATTCGCACTTTATGCAAACGAAGAAGAAAAGCGACCAAAAACGATATGGCAATGGGCTTGACATTAAACAGTGGGAGAAAGACGAATATTGGATTCAAAGTAAAACATCTACCTGCGCACGTCACCTGGAACATCAAAGAAATAAACAAAGATCCCACAACAACGATACTCCCAGATATCTATAAACAATGGGAATCGGTATTTTGAAAAAACAGCGTCAGAACGTTTCCCTTCCTAGTCGACTATGGATCATGTATCGAATTTTTAAAACAAGGGTTTCTCACCAAAGTTAGCAAAATATATCATTATCTGCAAAAGAAACAAACATCACTTGATGATCGGATTCGAAGAACAGTTAGGGAAAAAATATATCAGACCATCGAATTCCTCAAGCGTCGCATTTCTTGCTTCGTGTCTAAAAAAAGAAAGCGGGGCACTGCGACCGATTAGCAAGATTTACCGTTATCCTAATGAATGGACAATCAAAACCGGCATCCCTTTACCATTGGGTGTCCGACTTAATGACGAAACTAGCTGGTGCCATATTTCACGAATTAGAATCTTCGATGGGGGTACAACAATGTTCGCATTAAAGAAGGGGATGAATGGAAGCAGCGTTCATCACCAAATCGAGGATTGTACGAACCAACCTGTCATGTTCTTCGGACTCTGTAATTCCCCATGCAACGTTTCAAACCATGATGAACGAATCACTTTCCGGGATAAATGATAAACGAGGGAATGGCTAGTCTTTACATGGACAATATCGATCTGCGCAAATACAGAAAGGAATTAGAAGATCGTAACAAAACGCATACTTATTCGCTACGAAGAAAATGATCTATTCTTGAAATTGGAAAAATGCAAATTCAGCGTACAAGAAAATTGCGTTCTAGGAATGATCATCACACTGGAACACATACAAATGGACCCAAGTCAAACTCGCGTGGAATTGCAGAATTGGCCTACACCACTACTGTTAAACAAGTAGGATCTTTCCTGGGCTTTGGAACTCTCTCGTCGTTTTATTGGCAATTTCACGCCGCAATAGCAAAACCTTTACCGATTTGAGACAAAGAAAACAGAGGAATTTACTATGGACTTACAGAAGCGACACACCGCCTTTGATACCCTCAAATCCCGCTTGCTCGATGCCTGTGTTAGGCAAGATGCAGACCCGTCTAAACCATTCATTCTTGCAAACAGCATGCCTCAAATAAAGCAATAGGAGGCAGTAAATTAAACAGAGCAGACACAAACGGACGCGCTCCACTCTTGTGGGTTATTTCACATGCCCTAACACCTAACGGAGCAAAACTATCAAATCTATGACCGGAGATTACTAGCAATCGTTAAGGACTGGCAACATGGAGACACGTTCCTTCATGTTCTCCCCATACGCTAAACTATCTCACTGTGATCATAAAAACCTTGTCATATTATCGAACTGCCATAGACTCTACCCTCGACAAGACGATGGTCATCATTTCTGTCAGAATTTTGAACCTAAGGATCGAGGCATGTACCCTTGGAAACGAAAAAATGTTTGAGGCCGATGCACTCTCTCGGAGACGCCGCACTCTCTCGCAGACCGCCGATCACATGGGAAATTCCAGAAACAACAAGATGCATAGTAGTCTCTGGCAGACAGTTCATTCGACTCATTAACGACAATTTAGCCGCAACATTAAGAAAGCATGGCGAATGACGACTTTGTCGCATTTTGGTCGAAGTAACTCAAACACATCGTGCTCCGCACCGATAAAATCCAAATTACAAAACGATTGGAACACACATCGATGGCATGTCTATTATAAGGGAAGACCTATATACCTGATCAGACAAATCTTCCGCTACATCACTAATTAAAGACATCCATGGAATTACCTCGTCCTGGACATCCTGGTCGGTTTAAGAAAATTGCTATTGGTTCTGTTCCATGGTGTTGGAAGCGATCATGGAGAAATTAAGAAAAGATGCTGGCAGTCCACACGATCCCCAACACAACGAACTCCTGCCTACTGATCCTCCACTCGCTCTACAAGATGCCATACAAGAGTCTGTGCGGGATCCTTTCGTCACCTCGAGCCTTCCCCCACATGTCGAGCCCTCTTGGCTGGATCGGCCAGGCACTTGGAATGGGATACCGGCCACCAAACCCTTGCTCGCGATTAATATCCACGAGTTGGTGGCAGACTATGACAAGTCGTGGAAGGAATTTCAAGATGATGTACGCTAATTGCTAACTATTGAATGGGCTAGTTTCGACTGACTCACGTATGTCATTCAGGTTACGGATAGGATCCCGAAAAGTAAGGAGCGTGCCAATGAGGAAAGAAAAGAGTATGAGAGGCGTGTGGAGGACGAAAGTAATCGTGCGGATGAGGAAAGAAAGCGTGCGGAGGAGGAAAGAAAGCGTGCGGAGGATGAAAGGAAGCGTGCGGAGGAGGAAAGGCAGCGTGCAGAACACGCAGAAGAAGAAAAACAGGAAGAAAGGAAGCGTGCGGAGGAGGAAAGGAAGCGTGCAGAGCGCGCAGAGGAGGAAAGGCAGGAAGAAAGGAAGCGTGCAGAGCGCGCAGAGGAGGAAAGAAAGGACGCTGAGCGTCGAATTGCGGAGCTTGAGGCCAAGCTTGCCGCCTTTACAGTAACATGATTCCGGGCCATGCAAGGATTCGACTAGTTGTATGCGTCCGTGCACGACTTCGAACAGTTTGCTCTCGTTGAAGCAAACCGATGACGACATGCAATGACGCTTGACTTCGATCAAACGCAGAACAAACCCGCCACAACAGTCAGCCATGCCCAGCTATAAGAACCTTGCAGCGCATACAACGACCGCTACCCTCTTTCTTCCCTTCTTCCACCTCGCACGATCCTGTGGATCTGCCCGCGCTTTTTTACAACGACTGGTTCGTTACATTTACTAGCAACAATCTATTCATACATTCCCTCGCCCAAATGTTTGCCCTCGATCCTCACTTCGCCTTGCTTGCTGCGCAATGCATACTGTCATTAGTCGCCTTTCCATCCCCTGCAACCGCTATCGCCGTACATTCACCCCATTCTGACCATCGTGAGTTTTCTGGCGGTTTACATAACCGCGGACGGCACTCTGTCTTGCTAGCCCCTGGAAGGAAGGAACGCCATCCATCTGAAGAACGCGGTTCGTCATCTGTGCAAAGGGCTTCCAGGAAGCATGAGCCGCACGATGCTGTACGCCTTTATTATTTGGCATGTGATAAGTTACTCAACGCACGTCATTCCAGGAGCGCAGTCGTTCCACCCCCAACCACCACGTCACGGACCTTAAAGGCGGGGTCGGCAAGAGGCAGCCGCCCGATCAGCAGTTCTTCCAGGCCCGAGAGCTACCGCTACCAAGTATAGTAGTAGGGCTCCTGGATCCCTTGCTGAAAACCACAGATACGACGATCAAAAGTTTAGCTGGAAGTGATCCTCTCTCACCACTCCTCGTCGGTCGTCATCATCATGACTATCACTACCATGATCACGGCGGCGAAGTGGTCATATACGATCGCCCGTCGAGCATCCACATACATAAGAGATCTGTTCGACATACCCATCGTCCGACCAAGCGCGACCAGCAACGCGTGCCCGGAAACGTCGATATAATAGTAAGATTTACATCTTTCATCATGGTGGCTGATGTTGACCGAACTACAGCAAGGCGACAATAAAATCGCTTCACTTGTTCTGCAGCCAGGAGGAGACGGTTATGAACTAAATGCCTCCAGGGACAACTCTACGACAATGTATCTAGTCAAGTCGGCGCCTGTCGCAGAGTCTGTCTTAGCGCTGGATCCTTTGGCGAATTTCGTGCAGTTACAGGTGCCGATTTCTGGGCCTCAGAGCGTAGTCCCCCAGTCATACTGCGCCACGTTTGATCCTGATCCGCCCGTACCTAGCCAGATGACCGCAGAACCCTGCTTTCCTCCTTCCCAGGCCAGCGAACATAAATCCCAAATTTTCACATATAATCCCGATTCAGGTTTTCTCCAACCAGTGCATTCCGCCACTGTCGAAAACGGTGGAACGCCAGACACGCTGACCCCAGTAGCAAATGCGAAAAGTGAAAATGTCGGAAACAACCTCGCAGAATACCCCGTTCGGATGTGGGCCAGAGATTCTGGTGATCCTGTGACTCTTGCGTTTGTTCCGCTAGTGGCAGCATTAGTTGAAGATTATTCGTCGTCGTCGGAAACGGTGTCTGTAACAACTGTAACAGTGACGGAAACTGCCACGCAGGCCAACCCATCTCTCACAACCGCGGGAGTTGGGACGTCCACGTCCACCGCTGCAACCGATGTGTCAGAATCGACAGCCTCGTCTTCTGCGTCACAGTCATCGCCTGGGATGTTTGATGTAGATGTGGCACTGCCATCGGCCACGTCAAGCAGTATCTCGCCTGAAGCATCTACCAACAGTGATAGTTCATCGAGTGGTGAACCATCACCTACTGCTGATCCCGACGCAATTGCCTCCAGTATTGCATCCACGGACACGTCCGCCACAACGACATCTGAAGCATCTACTCAACCCACTCCCGCTTCCCTCCTCGTACAGATTACTCGACCAGAGGATCCGAGCACTTCTACTCCGGCACCCGCGAGTAGCGCATGATTAAGGTACAACATTGATGTAACTAGCACATGTGCGAAAAGAGTTAAACGAGGTATGCGTGATGTGTGACTTGGTAATGTGACATCGCGATACTGGTTAACTCTCACCGTCTCATTCGATTCACGCTCTTTTCCCTCACATTCTTTTATTTTCGGGCATAATGGCCTATGTGCACCAAAAATTCGCGCATGTTAAACGTCGCTCTAATGCATTTGATGCGCTACCGGTCCCGGTTTTGTCTCCCCGTTTTGTTCAGGCAGCCAACGTGCAAGACAACAGTAACGATGACATGCAGCCACACAACGGTAAGTAGCATCTTCCACCAGCGGTACTCTATCCTGGTTATTCAGAACACGATTTTCTAACGGCCTTGCCATTCAATCCAGGTCAGTTAGTCATACCATTCTTGGTTTCCCCGCTTATTTCATCATGTATTCCATTAGTTAATCCTTTTGAGACTTCAAAAGTCCATCTATCCACACCTACGGTCACTCACGACGTGACAGCTTCCATTCATTCTTCTACATTCGCCTCGGTATGAAGACGGCTACATGCAACTTATCTGTTTGCTCACACATTGTAGGAACCACATGCCACTACGTCAAGTTTGCGCAAGTCGATTTCTGGTCAAGCGCCTGCCTCGTCCACGGCTTCTGCAAAATTCGCCTCCTCGAGTGCGTCTCCTGCTACGTCTAATTCTAGCTCTGGCGCTATCGCGGGAGGAGTTGTCGTTGGATTGATAGGGTTCGCCGTGTTAGTTTGCGTCTCAGTTTATCTCATGGTGAGAAATAATAGTAATGCAAAATCACTTGAAATGTACTAATATGCTGAAAATTGCAAGCGACGCTCTCAGAGACATAGAGCGGGTCAATTTGATGCCAACGAGTTCCGCCGTTCAGCTGTTCTGATGCCTGACCTACCTACACACGAAGACGTGATCAACCGAGGTTTTCATTCACTTTCGCCATTCATGGCTGAACGGAAACCTCCAACACTACTTGTTCAAACATATTATGGCAATGATTGCAGTGTACCAGGTCCCAGCACCAGCAACCATAGCGAACGTTATGATAACGCGACGAACCCCATTGCTACCCCGGTACCACCCTCGCCTAGCAGTTACGCCACAGCCGGCCATAGTCAGCCTGGTAACCAACCGTCCGTTCCGAGTTCGTTCATGACGAAACAACAATGTCGTCCACCGTCGTCCAGACGCGCTTCGCGTCCTGCTAGCGGGAACGACCCAGGTGCTGCTAATGGCTTCATTTTCCCGCGCCGTCAACCTCCGTCATTGAGGATTGTTACGGCAGAGTCCAAACTGGTGATTGAGCAGGTTCCACCCAATGACTACGTCGATCTCAGCCGTTCTAGCGTGTCTCCTTTTCAGGCGGCGCAACACGGAGAGTCTCCGATCGCGATCGATCACCACGACAACGAAATAGCAACTTCATCTCCAACCGGAACGGTTGACGATCCTACTTCGCCTCCGAAATCACCGTTGGAAGATGGACGACGGCTTCAACACAAAAACTCTATTCGCGAGTCGACCAGCTCCGGTCAGTCATTGACGCGGAGTCAGACGCCAGAGTTGCAGGACTTTCCTGTTCCGCCCTCTCCAGCACCAACGGCGACGTCGCATTACCGAATTAGTATGCCACCCGTTTTTCCAGAGTCGATGGTACATTCCCGGATCGATTCCCTGCCGCCCGTTTTGCCAGAGTTGAACCTCGGCAGCCGCAATTCCCAGCTGTACGAGAGACCGCTATCCAACTCGTTTGTAAAACGAAAGAGTCTGATGGCCAAGCACAAGTCGAGCCCTCTCGCGTCCAGTGGCATCGTCGCAGAGGCGGCTCATGGGTTAGATGCTGAGGTCGCCGTCTCCCTTCAGGTTCCTGCGATATCAGAACCTGAGACTCCAAAGAGGCCCGAGACTGTATATGATTCGAAGGATGCCTACGGAGGCATCCGAACAGCCTGATTTGTTCCTGTGTATTCTTCTACTCCGCCTGGAACAGCGTTCCCATTTCGTCCTCTTGTATGCTTCTATGTGCGTGTTCATACCTGTCCCAGTGGCCATACAGCCACCGGATTGTCTATACCCTTTAGTTATTGCATATTTATGTAGTTAAATACTGTTTGTACGGCTGTGGTTTATGCACTCGGGTTTTATGTTTCGCTTATACCATGAGCTGAATCTCTTCAACGTTCGTAAATGCATGCATCTTGACATACAGGTATTTTTTACATGGTCCGCGTCCCATATCATTACGGAATTACTAACTTGGAAATCCGTCCAGGGCAGGAAGACTTGAACGGATGAGTCAAGTTATAATCCTCTGCAACTATGACCACGTGTGAAAACTCGACTCCGTGGTAGTCATCAGCCCCACAACTTAAGGGCGGCATGACGGCTCTGTTCCTGTGTCCGTTGCCGACTGTCAGTCCGTGTCAACATGCCGTCGATATCACCATATCACCATCAAAATCGGATGTTTCTGTTTTTTGTTTTTTTCATCCAGCATGTAAGTAGTACTGATTTCATTGGACATGAAGAATTTTTTTTAAAAAAAAATCTGAAACAAGTAGGGCGTACATGGCAGCTCCAGGATCGCTTTATCTGGCTGCTTTCGAACAGGTGATCCCACGACATGTCGCCATTGTTCTCTCCGTGAACAACAGGAGTGGCTACATGGCCCATGCACGATATGTCCATGAACGCTGGATTTACGAGTTTCGTATTCTTGAATATAACCGGTCGCATTCGCTGTCCATCTTGCTCAAGATCCACGATGCGTCGGCTGGTGTGATAACACCCGAGCAGCTGAAAGAGATTACGAGTACAATTCCGATTCCAGTCGGGAAAGAGAGCTGCTTCACGTGGGCCTTTCGGGCCGTTCAAACACTGCACGATCATAGTCTTGTGGTTTTATCATCACTAGACAAGCTGATAGAAGAATTTCATACGTTTGTGCAGGAGAATGCATTTGTGGGACTAAAATATCCCAGCATACTTGTTTCAGCACATTGCAGCTAAGTAACGCAAATCCCTCCTGTAGGCCGACATTACGTGTATCCCCGCAATTGCATTATATTTTAATATTTCTAAACTCTATCTCACATCCGTTCCAAAGGTCTGATGCTCAGCAGTCTCATAGCAGCGGCCAAAACATCCCTTGCCGAGTCATACATCCACATCCTGGCCCTCGCCTTCACTGTATCCTCTTCTCCCTTGACTACGACCGTCTCCCAAGCACTAGATATGGCGTGACTTAGTCTGAATAGGTATGTCACAATACCACTCGGCTCGTGTGTTCGGAGCGCTGTGGTGACGATATCCGGGTACGACCCAAGAAGGAAGACGATTTCTCGAGCCTGTGCAGATTCGGCGAGCGTGCTGATGTCTATTAGGGATGGAGGTGGGAGAGGGAGTAAGTGTGGGTTTTTACGACCGATGGACGCGAGCCGGACGTGAGCATATTGGAGATATGGCCCGGTATCACCCTCGAATGACTTCATACGGTCCCAGTTGAATGTATAGTTGTTAATGCTACGAGTATATTTGTCAGAAGTAGCGTAGTGAAACGGATGTCAACTACAAACCGCTTGGCAGCCATATCTTGGATTTTGACTCCTGTGATACCAACCTCCATACTTGTCATTTCTGGATCCTCAACAGCTTTGTATTTCTCTTCGTTCTTCTGCATTTGTTCGTGCATAACTTGTCCAGCTTCTTTAATAATTTGGTCCAAGAAAACGACGGTCCCTTTCCGCGTGCTCATTCCCTGCACGAGACCGTAATTGATATGCACCAACGAGCTTGCCCACGTGAAGCCCATCAGTTCTAGGATTTTGAAGAATTGCGAGAGATGTAAATCTTGTTGAGAGGAGACCACATAGATCATCTTGTCAAATTTATACTTCTCATATCGCTCCATAGCTGCTCCGATATCACGGGTGAGGTATATTGACGTGCCGTCTGTGGCCAGAGATAACAAGGGGTGTCTGGTATGACTGGAGAGTGAACTTGCCTTTCTTCCTAATGACCGCCTTCCCCATCTTCCATTGCTCTAGATCAACAAGTTTGGCACCGTTCGCTTCGCTGATTAGACCCATCTCATCTAGTTTCTGTACGGCTTTGGCCATCGACTCTTGGCCGACCTGACTCTCCCCCGTGTAGACGTCAAACTTGACGTTCAGACGGTCGTACTCCTCTTCGTACTTGCGGATACTCAATTCTCGCCACACGCGCCAGTCCTTCAATGCCGACTCATCGCCGTCTTCCATACGTTTAAACCACTGGGCCGCTTCCATCTTGACGTTGGGATCTGCCTCGGCATCCCGGTTGACTTTCACGTACACATCAAGTAGTTGCTTAATGGCATCTTTCTCAAGCTCCTCACGAGACCCGTATTTCTCAAAGCCAGTGGCGATCAGGCCGAACTATAACCCGTGATTGACAACGATTTGAAACTGAACCGGCATGCATACCTGAGTGCCCCAATCGCCCAGATAGTTCATTGTAATGACTTCCCATCCACATGCCCTATACAAATTAGCTAAGAAAGCACCTATAATGGTACTTCGGAGGTGTCCGACATGGAATGACTTGGCAATATTGGGTGATGAGAATTCGATGACGACACGCTTCCCTTTGCCTGACTGATTAGAACCATACTCTGGTTTGCCGGAGGCCGTCGCGTGTGTTTCGCTGTGAATTTGTGTGAGAACCTCGCGGATCAAGCTATGTGTGTTGACTTGAAAATGGAGGAACGCCTTGTCGTGCGTGACAGACTCCACCCAATCGTCAGATTGGAACTAGGGGGAAAAAAAGAAGGCTTCAGTCGACGTTAGGATGAGAAGGAACACGCGAAATAGTTCCAAAGAAAGACGCGCACTTGGCCAACGACTGTTTTCGCGAGATCATCCACCTTTCCGGGCAACCTGAACCGAGGCAGGGCCACGGTGAAATCGACGCCTTTTTTCCCATAATCGACGCCAGCGTATGCTTGTTCGAGCGTCAGCGGCGGTAATGCATCTGATACTCGTTTTGCGATGGCGATCCGGAAAGAATCTAATACACATCGAGATGGATCCGTTCCGGGAACGGGCGGCAAAAGAGGTATTGCTCTCATCGACATTTTCCTGTTGAACCAAGTTGTCGCGGTCGCGTATGGGTGCGAGAAGGGACGAAGCGAGATGTCCAAGGAACGGCGAAAGAAATGATAGACAGCCAGTTTTCTAACCAAAAATAATTATAAAACTTGAGTCACGTTTCGCTACATAGCTGTATTTCAAACCCCCAACAATCGAGAACAATACCTGGATGTCAGAGTATCCCGGTTCTATGTTACCGGTGGCTTTGTCTAAATAATAAAAGGCGAGTCACTGTCCCATGGCACTAATGCCGTGCAGTCTGGGTAATGGGGTGAGGTCGTAGAGGCTACGATCGATCATCATCGATACGACCCGGAGGCTTGATTTCGAGGAAGATATGGGCCTCTCATTCATCGCGACGACGTAAGTCACAACGAAGTCAGCGGGTGGCACACCATGAGTCTGTACCTGGGTAAAAGTGTCGCTGGTAGTATTGAAGGTTTTGTCAAGAACCTTGTTGTACACGCAAAAATATTGATTTCGATGGCCGGAATGCGACCAAATTGATCGAGGATAGGTTGAGACAACATCGTCAAAAGGGTGGACAATTCAAGCTCTGGAGGGGTTCATAGACACCAGCTCTCACAGGCGTTACATTGCCTATTTCGGAATAAAGACTCCCTCTCGAGTTCGGAATTTCATTCTGACATTACTGGTGTAAATTATGAGGAGTTGTAGAATGAAAATGTGCCACCTACAAGGAGCAGACAAAATGACCCTGTACACATGCATAGATTGATCAATAGGCAAAGCGTATCTGACGGAAATTGAATACATCACGGTGAAGACCATATTACCATATGGTCTACACATTCGGGCGGCGATTGATTTATCTGACGGCGAATTAAACTCAAATCACTTTGATGGTTGGTGAAGATCGTCCCGACATGTCCGACGAACGATCGACAACATTTTGCGCGATGAACAAGGCCACGTGCAACAGCTCTCCGACAGTGACGGTTTTCATCGTATGCTCTTGCTAACAACCGTGGACCCACACTTGATCTGACGCAATCACGACCATATCATGACTCATGTGACCATATCCACTTGGCCCATTTACTCATACCTGCATCACTATCTTGACCTCATGGCATTCGACTAACTTTTCCCGGATCCAGCTTCCGACGCATGCTCGAGTGTCTCCCAATCATCGTCGTCCGATAAACAGTCCGCTTACTTTGTTGCGTACAAAGCTCCTCGCACGTGTGCTTATCACTGCTGATCTCGTTTAGTAGAGTCAGGTTCAAGGCTAGAGGCCGTCGATAGCTCTTCGGTGTGTATCGGTGCATCGTGGGAACTGTATATCGCTAGAAAATACGGCCGATTATGAGCGCCTGACATATAATTCACATCCAGCAATAGATCTCACTACACACTCCACATCAAGTGCCCCTCTCTGCCAAGACTGGCAGTTCCGGTATCATTACAGGCAACACCACGCCCTTTCTCTTTGCGTGGGATCCCATGTAATGAAAACCAAGTGGTGAAAATGAAAGACGCGTGTCCTGATTGTTGTTAGTCGCCGTGCTTGATACGACCCGATCGGCCAGGAAGAAGAAAAAACAAAGGCATAACAATTTAGGAAGCTATCGCGTTAATTGATAGGAGATGGTACCTGTGTAAAGACAATTTTTACCGTTGCTAAAGGGACGAAAGATGAGAGAAATTTTGTATTCCTTATAGTTTGAGAAATCGAGAAAAATACATACAGCAAGACTAGTGTATAGCAGAGATGGGGAATTCGAGTATATGAAGGTTATTAGGTAAAACAAGGTAGTAGACGGTGGATGAAGATTTAAAAGGGGCAGTAAGAAGCATGAGCAAGATAAGAATTAGGAAAGAAACACTGAGGTTAATAAAACATCGAAGAACTGTAACAAGTAGCATCGGTAGGTGGCAATAACAAAGCGAGGAAAGATACCGACCCACCGACATAAGGAAAAGTCACCGTCAACGAGAATGTATATGGCCTTTGGACCAGGGTAGCGATAAAACTACAGATGACTTGGCACGTGTATGGGAATAGCAAATGGGGACCACCAGCGTCCGTTTGACTAGTTGAGCGAACGGGTAAACGATGCGTGAGTTGTTGAAGAGCAAATGAAGCCAGGGGTGGCGAAGCGTGGCCGTCGGGGTCGACCCAATGAGGTACCTATCGTTCCATAGCGAATCTTCAACAGTATTCTAGCAGCAAGCAAGAAAGTATAAAGAAATAAACCACAGATGAAACATCGATCCGGGAATAACAATGGTAAGACCTTGGGAAAAAGGCCTCTTTTGGAGGGGGAAGGGATGACGGCGGCTTTAACAATAGACGCACGCACGCTAAAACGTTCCAACATTGGAACAGACCAAGAAGAATAAAGTCCAAAGCCCAATAAAACACAAGGACGGGGATGTGGGCCAGGGAACTACTTCATGTCCAAAGTAACGTCGTCCCCGTTGAACCACTGACCAAAATCTCTCTCGAAGTTGATGTCAGTTTCAGCGGGGAACATCGTTGTGTGAAAGTCGTCCAATGAACTTGAAAGTTGCTGCATGAATTCTGGCGGGAACAAGGTGTCGTTTAGTACTGATTGCTGGTTCACTATTGGGCCGGAGTTCAGAGGGGTACCAAGTATCGATGATGGGGATTGAGCGATGTTAGCATTCTGAGCCCCATTAATTGAAGGCGCTGAAATTTGGGTGGTAGGAGCCCCAGGTACTGGCGTCGGAGGAGCCGTACCGCTAGCGTTTGGCGTATGCCCTGCATTGCCACCAGTATTTCGTGATTGTTCGTCCGCCTTGCCATCCTTGCTACCGCTCTGGTCTTTGTTCGCGCCATTTTGAGCAGGTGACGGTGGAGGTAACATGCCCAATGGCTTCTGCGGTGGTAGACGGTTGAATTGAGGGCCGCCCGGCGGTCCCGGTGGTGCTCCAGGATGCATACTTGGATCGTTCGAATTTGTTGGTGGATTATTGATCTGCCCTTGAATCGTTGGATTCATGCCCTGGGGAGGCATTGGTCCCTTCAATGCTTGAAGATTCTGCATTTGTTGCTGTCGATACTGCCAATGCTATTCAATCGTTGATTAGAAACAACATGGACGGAGCGAAAACCTTACCAACTGTTGGTTCATCAAACCAGGTTGCCCTGGATGTCCATGCAACGGTACGCCAGTCAATTGCGGGCCACCTAAAGGAGGCTGACCAAGATTCATGTTCATCGGATTACCAATGGGAGGCTGACCACCCTGCGGCACTCCTCCACCCATAGGTCCGCCCATTTGCGGCGGCCCTCTCATCATCAGCATCGGATTTTGGCCTGGCATGGGCATACCAGGTTGTCCTGATTGTGGACCACCAGGGAGACCTTGCGGTTGTGGAGGCTGCTGCGGAGGATATCCTATTCCTTGCATCGGTTGTTGCTCTGGCGAAGGCCTTGGGCGCTTCTGTGGTGGCGACGAATCGGTCCGGCCTCCCTCATGTTGCTTCCATAGCCTGAGACTCGGCATGTCATACGATGCACTACCACTTACCTCTTCAGGTGTCGTACTGCTGCGCTTCAGTCTTTGGGGCTGCTGAGGCTGTTGCTGAGGAGGGAGACCTCGGATTTGAACTGCAGTTGGTGGTTGGAGTCCCATTGGTCCCACTGGTCCCGTACCATCTAGCTTCAACCCCCTCCGTTGACGATACACCCCAAGCAATCGCGTCTAAAAATCCATCAGCATCACATCATATAACGTTACGATCTGCATACTTTTTCCGCTGGCGTCATCTGATTAATATCCCGATCGCCCAGTCCTAAGTCTTGCCTCAGCATGATAAGCGTCTGCGGGGGGATATGCCGCAGGTCCATGAAGTCCTGATTAGGCGGGATCATTGCACCTCCCGGGGGTTGCCGCGCTGATAACGATGGACTTGGTTGCATCATACCTGGTTGACCGCCTGGCGTATTCGCTCTGCTAGGTGGCCGGGCTATTTGGGCAAACGATGGATTAGGAGTGTTGCCAGCTTGTTGCACACCCGGATTCAAATGATTCAGAGGCGGTGGCATTGCCCGGTTCAGATGCTGTATGTGTGGCGATGGGCCTGGTAACTGTCCCATAGGCGGTGGCTGTGTATGCTGTGGAGGTTGAAGTGGTTGCTGTTGAGGAGTTGTTTGCCGTTGTGGCGCGGATCCGGGGCCACCAGCTTGAGGAGAGTTGGCCATTGTGGGCGATGGATGAAACGGACCATTCTGCCTTTGTTGCAAAGGTTGTGGGGGCTGGGGACTCTGCTGAGGACCACCAGGAGGGCCAACAGATCGCTGGTTCGGTAGAAGCGACTGAAAATTTTGAGCTTGTGCTGGAGTCGATCCCGGAGTTGGGGGATGACCTGAGCCCGGAATGCCATTGGGTTGTGGGCCCGGACCACCCATGTTTGGAAATTGCCTCGGACCTGGTATCTGACCCGATTGTAGAGGCGCGGAAGTGACTCCATTTGGCATAGGTCCATTCATCTGAAGTGGACCGCCCAACCTCTGCGTCATAGGCCCGTTCATCATCCGAACAGTCGGTTGCTGAGGACCACCGGGCTGACCGGTAGGGGTACTAGACAGAGGCGCCTGCGAGGGCGGCTGCATGCGTTGTTGCTGCATCTGACGCTGCATGGCTTGACTTGCCTGATGCTATTGTTCAAAAACAAGATACTTGTCTTTGCACTTGCGGAAAGGCAAAGATACAGATAAAAGACACACCTGTGTGTATAACAACGCATCTTCGGAGCCATGGCCATTTGCTTTGGCGCTAAAGAGTACCCAGAATACGCTCCACCACCTGGGATACGGGTTAGATGAGCCGATCACTCAAAAAGTGTAAACAAACCGCCACTCACTCGAATAATAAACCTTGCCTCGCATTGATGGGAGGCTTAGAATCAGGAGGAATTTCTGCTTCTTGGAGTAACTCCCGAGCTGTCTTCTTATATCCACGCTTATAGCAGTAGTCATAGATGTAAATGTTGAACCTGTGTGAAAAGAGGGTGCCAAGGTGGAAAGATCAGGGAAGGAGGGAGTGGCACAGAAAGACAGGAACACACATCTTGTCACCCTCCCAGGAAAGCGGCGCATCGTTTAGAGATGACTGCGGCTGTGTTTGAGCCGCACCGGGCGGGGCGGACGAAGCCATTGGAATCGGAGGTCAAAATTGAGTCGATGGTGGAGGAGAGGAGGGAAATGGGCTGGGATGGTGGTTTAAGAAGAGGCAGGCGCGTGTGGGACAGATATTATAATAAATGCGAGGAGATGAGTAAATGTGCCGAGGGGTCGGGGGCTTTGCTGCGCACTGTAGAATTTGAGGGCAAGAGGTGGGGGCGCTGTTGCAGACGATGAGGAAGGGTGGTGGGGGACGTCGGGGACGACGAGGAGAGCAGTCGGAGAGTGATGGGCCTTGAGAGCGGGACGGGAAGCGCGAGGTGGGAAGCCTTGTGTTGTAGCGCCGCCCGAATATACGGCAACTGCCGGCATTATTTCCTTTATCTATTATATTATATTACTATTCTGATTATTGCCATTGGTACACCTCAGTGCCGTCGCACGGCAGCGATCTGGAAATCCCACCCTCCAAGCACATACTTCATCTCAAACAGTCGCCGTATCTCCCTCCACCCGCCAACCACCCCTGCGTCTTCTGCCTCCCGCAGGTCTTTCACGACATATATAAAATCGGCCGGCGAAAGAAGCGAACGAAGCAGTGACCCGATTAGGAACGCGATTAGCGCCACTATCGCCACTATCGACAGCGGGTACATCCTCGGCGTAGCCGCCACCGCCGTGCTCATCTCCCTAAACCCACCCGGTACCTTTTCCGTGGATGAGGCCGGCACAGTGAGATGTGACGGGACGCCCGTCTCGGATGCAATGCCGGACCCTGTTGTCGTGTGACCTTTGCTTCCCGTGGAGATAGATCCACTTGCAAAACGGGTCAATGCATTCGGGTAAACCTGTAGGAAGCCGAACAGTCCTCCGCTGCTCGCCTGCACTGGTGTACGAACAACACTAGCTGTCTCTGCTGCCTGCTGTTGGTAAACTCAGTCACTGCCATTAAATACACGAGGCAATCTCACGGTTTTAGCAGTTTCTCCATTGGGCTCGGGTTCGGTGACAGCCTCTGCCACATGCTTCGAATCTTGGATAGCAGTTGTCGTGGGCTTCATTGCCGCGGGTTCTAGAAGGACATCCGCAATCGCCAGTGGCACTCTCAGCACCTCGGGCAATGCTTCCGCTTCGTTCGGTACCCTATTGCTTTGAGTCAGTAGACATCATCCCTTCACCACAACATACTCACATCGTGAAAACGGGGATCTTGAAAAGTCTGTCATCCATCAACTCTTCCCGCCCAAGGTTTGACAACGATTCCTTCTCGTTCTCAACGGGTACATCGCCTCCATTCACTCTAATCACCGTCCCTTTCTTCTTGGACGAGAACGAAACTTTGTCGCGTCTAGGTCTCACCTCAACTTCCACTACTGCGGACCCACCTTCTTCCATCTCCGCCAACCACGCCGGCTTCGGAGGTGGATTTCTCATCTCACCCGTCAATGGATCTTCGACAGCCTGTTTCTGGTATTGCGCAGTAGGCAGCGTTAGCTTGACCAGGTGCCTCATCGGACATTCCGCCGCAAGCCCCGATGAATGCATAGGCGATGACGGGATGGTATGCACACTGTATCCCAATGGTAGTGTTCGTTCATCTGGCGCGGCAAGCGCTTGTTGGGTTGTCGAGTTGGCACCAGTAGGGCCATTAACAGCACCAGCAGCGTCCAATAGTGATGTAGTCGCCATAGCATTTGAACTCTTGCCTGTAGTCTTGACAACTGCTTCCTTCAAAGAGATACATTTTCCGTCAGGCTTGCTGTAAATTGTCTTTTCTTCGGAGCGTCTTCGTGAGCTAAGGACGATGTCGTACCCGTCAGGATACATTTTCGAGTCAATTACTAACTCTGCCACGAGCAGATCTGCGGGTGGCCTGAATGCACGATGCCTGAGATATGGTGAGGTTGCCGCACGCCCACGCAAAGTACCAGGTGAGCTGGACAGCATTATGGCCGTTCCGTCGTTCGTGCCACTGGTGATATTGTCCTTGCACTCTGTGGCATCGCTTGATCCCGGTGTTCCATTCGTGCGCGTGGGGCTTGGACTCTTGGGCGATTTAGCACGGCTGGATGCCCCTCCCGTAAAATCTTCTTTCTCCTTCCCCTCGCTGCCCTTAACGCCCAGTACGGATTCGACACTGACGAGCATCATGCACCTGTACAGCCTCTCCCCGATCCCAAACCTTTCCTTGACTAGCACCCTCTTCTCGTCTCTCACCTTTGCAGACCATGCAACACCTTTCCGGTCAAGTCCTTCCATACCACCTCTAGCCTCTCTTAGCATGATGTTTCTCCCAGGCATCCTCATAAAGGGTGCGGCGATACCCAGGCCTGCAGGTGCATCTTTGGGCGCAGAACTGCTTGCCTTTCCTTCAGCTTCTAGTTTGACCTTCAACCTCTTTCCCACCCAGTCCCCAAGGGCGCTCAGCGCTCTCACCATGGCCACATTCACCATCCCATTCACAGCAACTGGTGCGCTTCCTCGCAAGTCGACTGCGACCACCCTGGTACATCGCGTACTCGGTATTGCCACATCCGTTTGACGCGTATCGTACGGGTCCAGTGTCTCCAGCACCCAACCATCAATGAATACGCGCCCAATCGGGAATACGTACTCGTTATACTTGCTCGAGCTGAACTGTGATATGCTGTCGCTCTCGCCGCTGTACGACGCGCTGACGATGAATATCGCGCCTGGCTGCATACCACTCAATCGTCTTCCATCATTGCCAGAGTCGCTTAACCCGGTGCCTCGGTCCAACAGCGTCCCAGGTCTTCGAATTGATTTGTCCGCCGTACTTCGACTTCGCCCAACACGGCCAAGCATTCCCGTTGGACCGCCAGGCGCAGGCCGCGCTACTACCTTTGCAAGGTAGAATCCTCGGTCCCTGAAGGGAAATCCTCCTTTTAACACGGTAAACCCTGTCTCGCATCCCCAGCCAAAGCTCTCGAAAACCTTGCTTCCATCGAATCTGTCGTCCCATTCCTTTCGACAACTGTCGTGGAGTATGGCACCTGCCAATTCTTCTGCACTGACGCCCTCGATGATCTTTGTGCCTCGATGGACGGGTACGACGGGAGAAACTTCGGTGATCAGCTTCCGGTAGACACCTAATCCAGCCTTTTCACCAACCAAAGTCCATCCGTTGGTGGTACTAGAAATGCTTGAGCTCGGTGCAACGCTGGGTGCACTTGCGTTTACGATAGTCCCGTCCACACTGTTACTCCTGAGACTTGAAGAAACAAGAGTGGCACCCAATTTATCTTCGGCATACTCCTCTATTACCCACTGGATGGCCTCCAACGCGTACTGCATCGGCCATTTCTGTCTTGACGGCATTGCGGACTCTGTCCTTACTCCCAACATGGATGCACTGCCGCTCGGCACAACAGTACTGGCAGCCGCTTCGACTGCATATGACCACCATCTCGTAAACGTACCAGCCTGTTTAGGAGCAGAAGCCCACTCTCTCGTCGCCGACATGACTTCTGTACGCTCGCGACTTGTGCTGGTACTCCTCGCAGCTGCAGCTACACTGACCTCTCTGCTTCCGGGCGGAGCCTGCGTTTCCCCGCCCCCTTCATCGTCCCATTCAGCTCTACGCTTCCGCACGACGTTGACGACAGGCGGCTGGTCCAACGGCACCCTTGCTGGCTTAACCCTTTTCCGTCTCATTGCACTCTTCACCTCACTTTCTGGCATCTCTTCCACGTCTACCGTCGTTCGTGTCCCATTTATCATCACTAGCCCTTTCTCTTTTCCTGGTCCTCGCTTCACAATCACTCGAAATTTGCCTTCTTCCTCGCCTTCGTCGTTGCCGATGAGGATGGATTTCGTGGTATGAAGTTCAGAAATTGAACCGATGGACATTTTGTTCAACCTGTTTCGGCCGGTGGCAAACGTTGAACTGCCAGAAGAGTAGACAGGTTCGTGTGTAAGCGTGATCCATAGTCCCCCTCCTTCGGACGATAACTTGTGCCGTCGGAGACACGATATACTTTGTGGTGGGGGATCAACGACAATGTCAAGCGATGCAGCCCAAGTATCAATATCGCATCTGATTTCGCACTCAATCATGTCTGTTTCGCTGGAGCCCGCAATAACTTCTGGTCCCTGTTGTTGTCCACCGGACGGTGATTCAGCAGGGGTCGATCCTGTCGAAGCTGTCGCAGATACTGATCTTGATCTAATGGCAGAGGGCCGCAGCGCCTCATAAACGACCCGAAAGGTTGCCTTTTCCCAATCAAATTTCTCCACAATTTTCCTTGCTCCGGTCAATCTGGTTACAGCCGGTGGACCCCCGCATTTGATTGCAAATTCGCTTATACCAGCTACATGTGCGATCATTTGACTAGGCATGCTTGTTTTGCCAGTCCACCCCTTCATATCGGACTGCTCAAGCAGTGTGAGAAGAGTAGTGGTAGGTGAAAGCGATTCAATAGCCCAGCCTTGCAAGTCGACTTGGGTGCGAATCAAGTTGGGATCAACTGGCGGAATTTGATTGTTGGGGAATAGGTGGGGATCGGCATCCGCGGAGAAGGCAAAGACGTGGATAGAAGTGGGTGACTTGTAGACAGTCCTGAGAAGGACGGTGTCTCGTCCACTTTGACATATATCTGGTTAGATTCTACGGGAGCCATTGCGTATGATCGACATACTTGACTGGCCATGCAGGTTTTGTCTTGGAATGCCACAGCTCCGTGAGCCCACTCACATCCTCGAGCAAGATGGCATCATCATGACTCTTGTCCCAATACCCTCTTGCCGCAGTCGACATGACGGCTCCAAATAAATCCCACAGGCCTACGCCCACAAACGTCGCTTCAGCCCGGTATACAACAAGGGTTGGATCGATCGAGTCCAATTGGGTGATGGCTACGCCGCGTGCATCCATGGCTATCGAATCATAAGATCAGAATACTCAACCGTATATATAAAAAAAAGGGTTTACTTTGCCGCCACTTGGCTTCAGGCTCCTGCAAGAGGGACGAGAAATAGATGTAGTTCCGCCTCACTCGTGACAGGATTGATTTTTCCGCGCCCGGCGTCCGTTCACCTGGCCTTCGAAGTGCTGATGTAGCACCCAGACTGATCCCAAAATACGAACCCGCAATTGCAGTTGTTCCTGACCCGCTCGAAGCGACAGATGTAACACTCTGCCCACTCGTAGCCGATGATGTCGTGAGGATGCTAATGCCCGTTGCGCTTTCCACGTCTCTTAGAATCTCTTCATCACCATCCTTGTCTTGGAACTCATGCTGAGATTCATCTTCATCTTCCACTCTCTGTAACACGCCATTCAACCTGATACCTCTGCTCGCCGATGAAACTTCGATTATCAATCGAGCCTTTAGCACTTCGTGGTCGCCCCTTAAAGGCTCGTGCACGACCCGCAACAAAACGAGGTCAACACGACCGTCAGAATCGTTTCTTCTCAGCGCCTGCGCAACCCAAGGTAGATTTTCCACCTCATCGGATGAAGCTTTAGTAGAAAGCTGAATGTCCCAGCCTTCTAGCGATGGCAGGACATACTCCACAACGCTCGAAGCCCCGGTTCTCTTGAGCTCAGGGTTGCCTTCTGGTGGCACCAAAGCATAATTTATTGTCAACGCTTGGCGATCAACCTGATATCTCACGCGCTCCATGGCAATCCCATCACCAAATGAAGAAAGATATGGAACGCGCATGCCACGTTTTAAGACAGTTTTGAAAAGGCCGAGGACCATTGTGGATAATTGTTGATGCAAGGCGGGGGAGGAGAGGGAGAAAGACCACAGAGATTTAAGATCATGTTGCCAAAAACACATTATGCGTAGTTTCGGGGAGTGTGCATCAGTAGAAATGCGCTGTATGCACCACGCAAACACTGTGGATATGACTGAAAGTCAGCGTTGTGCAAAAATGAGATGTAGGTACTGACATGTAACGTGTGATCTCACGTAGGGAGGCGATGGACGCAAATATGTTGGCTCGTCTGGCGAACGCGGCAAGGATGTTGATATGTCAATTAAGGTATTAGAGTCATGGAACATTCGTGATATTGTTACAGCGTCCCGTGGGCTAACATGGCTATTGTGAGGCAGTGCGAAACAAACGAGTTGAAAAGACTTACTTGGCAGGCCATCCAAGTGTAAGTCTAGTTTTACAAATTCTAACATGAGGATCAATCGACTCGAGCATGTGTGCCTCTTCAACAGCTGGATCCCATTCCTGCCTCAGTTCTGGTGTTGAGAGAATGGCTTTCCAAGGCTCCAGACCATCGATTTGCATAGGTAGATCCAGAATCAGCCTTAATACATCACCAGACCTATGCACAACAATGTTTGATAGATCCGGGGGGTATTTCCATTTAGGTTGCTCGCCTGAGAGTCGTTTCCAGCTGGACGAGCTCAGCAGCTGTTTAAAGTGCGATTCAGCATTGTTAAGAGCAGAGTACCATGATTGTCGTAGCCTTTTGACGGGATTAGCTTCAAACCCGAGGCTGAACAGGCCACAGACCTTGAACCGTCTGACATGGAGTGACCTGAGAGGTGTCCGAACACGTGACCTCATGGCCCGCGTCTTGTCCATCCAATCTCATGTCGTATACGGCTACGTGGGCGGTAAAGCTGCTGTATTCCCACTGCAGCTACTTGGATATGATGTAGATGTCGTCAACACCGTCAACTATTCCAACCATGCTGGATATGGTCGTGCGGGAGGCACGAAGACCTCGCCGGAAGAATTGAATGGCATATTTAATGCGATGTCTCAGAATGAGTTACTCAGACCCACTCGACTTTTGACCGGTGAGCATGGCATCTCTATGATATTTATGTTGATTACTTATTATCTGTAGGTTATATCCCAGGAGGGACGTCTCTGAGCGCCGTAGCAGATTTGGCGCGGAAGCTCAAATCACAAAATCCTCATCTCATCTATATTTTGGATCCAGTAATGGGGGACGCAGGGCGTCTGTACGTTGCACCCGACGTGATACCCATATATCAGGCCATGATTTCTCTTGCGACTATCATTACTCCCAACTGGTTTGAGGTCGAGTGCGTTCTTGCGCATTATCCATACTTGCTTCCCAGTGTTTACTATCTGTAGGACCCTCACCGGGATTCCACTTACAGATTTTACCTCGTTGCGACGTGCCATTGAAATCCTTCATAAAGACTGCCGAGTTGCCAACGTCGTAATTAGCTCTATACCCCTCCATTCCTGGCTTAAACCGTTTCTCCCTTCAATAATCAAGCCAGCAGAGTCGACAACATCCCCTTATCTTCTTTGCATTGCCTCGGAAATGACCGAAGATGCCAACTCTGATAATATCTCAAAGGTTTCAGCTGGATCTGTTCCTCAGATTCCCGGATATTTCTCTGGTGTAGGAGATCTTTTCTCAGCCCTCATTCTCGGCCACTACCATCCACAAATGAAGCAGAATGGCAAAAATGTTCCAAATGGCAATGCCAAATTCGGTGCCGATCCGTTGACAGCTGCTACCACTCTCGCGCTTTCGATCACTCATGCTGTCCTGTCTTCGACCCATTCGCGTGCTCTCGCCCTGCCCGAGGCCGAGCGCCTGGCGACGGATGATGAATTGGATGCAGCGGAACCACTCCGCCAGACTCGTCGCATGCGTGGACGAGAGCTAGCGCTTGTCCAGTCACGGCGTCTTATCACCAGTGAAGAGGCTATACCACGGTACGAATTAGTGCCATGGGAGAAATTTTGGGCATAAAGTTCTACCTTATCTATCTATATCTATAAATATCTAAATAGAAAATATACACTGACTAGATCATAGAGCTGCACATTCATAACAACCCATGCCTGACTAGAGTAAAGTTTATTTTTAACCCATCATTATGCTGGTGCTAACTAACTACCTTCCCTTCAACAGCTGAAAACCAAGTGTGCTTGGCCTTCGACCGCGGATAGTGACGATACCGATAATCCTAACGTCAGTCAATCTTATAGCGGATGCATACGCTTGCCGTGGTCATGCACCTACTTAGCGGATTTATGCAACAGGTCCGCGAAAAACTGCATGCACGGGTATCGAAATGACGGCCACTACATTCCTGTTAGTTTCTTTTCGTGCTCTAGTTGTTCCCTGACCAAAGTGAAATGGCAGGCAGTCATTTTTAGCCGTAATTCTGACGGAGCGTGTCCGATAAGCATCCACTAGATGGATATTCAAATATCCACACGCCGTTAGGAATGATGTCAATCTCGGTCACAAGTGGCGCAAAGTTAACTTATGGGCTCTCTCGGCACCTAGACTATCATAATTGCTTTGCCATACCCTGAGAAGGTATATATAACCGCTTGTAAACTGCGCTTTCGATCCCGAGCATAGATGAACACTATCCCTGTAAGTTCACGCTTCGTGCCAATCGCATTAAGCTTATTGTCCAGCTTATCGATTTCGGTCCCTTCCTCGACGGTACTACTGCCGATAGGCGGGTCGTCGCTGCCCACATCTTCAACGCATTCAATACGTCGGGTTTCATCTGTCTAAGCAATCATGGTATCCCCTCATCAGCCATTTCTGAAGTGTTCATATATTCCAAACACTTCTTTGCGCGCCCTTTGCAAGAGAAAAACAGTCTGAGCTGGACTGGCCCCAGGACTAACCGTGGTTACATCGCTCACAGCCGCGAGAAACTAAGCCGCTCGCATGATTCCATCGAAATCGATGCGCAGCGTGAAAGCAATCCCGACCTGAAAGAGACCATGGAGATTGGTTGCGAAGGAGTAGAGGGCGTGCCGAACTGCTGGCCAGACCAGTCCAACGATGAGGGCAAGCACTTCAAGCGTGTCATGCTTAACTTCTTGGAGCATTGCAAGGACATGCAGACGCATGTAATGCATGCGATAGCTATCGGCATGGGTCTGCCTGAACAAATTTTTGACAGGCTTACTGATGGTGGCAATCTTGGTCTTCGGCTGCTGCACTATCCCGCCGTCTCCAAAAATCTTTTCCATCTGAACCCCGAGCAGGTGCGCGCCGGGGAACATAGTGACTATGGCGCCGTGACGCTGCTCTTTCAGGACTGTTGCGGCGGCCTGCAAATACGGAGTCCTGATGGGACTTTTGTTGACGTGACACCAGTACCGGACACCGTCATTGTCAATGCAGGTGACATGTTGGCAAGATGGTCCAACGATATTATCAAGAGCACACCTCATCGGGTTGTGGAGCCTCTGGCCTCCGACGAGAGCGGCGTGTACCCAGCGCGATACAGCGTCGCGTGCTTCTGTAGCCCTAACGTAAATGAGTTTGTGGAGGCCTTGCCTGGAACGCACGCTGGGGTTGTGGAATCCAAGAAGTATTCCGCGGTCAACGCCAGCGATTATTTTGCCACACGTCTCCAAGCTACAATTCCATAGATATGTGCTTTAGAACAAATTTGAATACATATTACATTTTAGATTAATGTCGTCGTCACGTCACAACCTAAGTGCGCGTGACAAATAGCAAAACCATCATCAAGCGCAATGGACTCCCGCTTACCGCTCGTAATGAGGTGAAGGGGCGGTCGGTTCATAGTGAGCAAGAGCCTCAATAGTAATCGTGGGAAGATGGCGGTGCTTTATGTCTCTCCTCGGGTTCGCCAACGATGCCCAGCAGGTCCGGGTGTTCATACCGCCAGTCAAAAAGCTTCCTCCAAATCCGCACATAGGACATGGGTCTGCTGCCCTTCTTCGCGCTCTTGCCCCGCCGTCCGAGACAGCAGGTACAGATAGTGAATGGTCCCATGAGTCTCCGGAAGACAAGAGCCTTCGACATCGACTTCTTGCCTGCGATCAACGATCTTTCTTCACAGGCTCTGCCTCTGCCGATCTCCAAGCTGCCCACATAATCAATGCCGTTCGTATGAACCCAGAGCGAAAGAAGCTGGTGGTGAGTTTGTTGTTCCGCGTCGCGTTCAACGTTCGACACCTGTTCCAGGAAGATCTACTCAGCCAGCAAAAACTTCAAGATCCTTCGGTATATAAGTTTTTATTGGACAGTCCCACCAATGCAATTCTCCGTGAGTATGCTCACCCCGCAGAAACGTGCATCAATCGACGAATATGTCTTGTTTCCCAGTGGAGGCGACCCTTCATGTCCACTGGGATCTTTACGGAACTTTTTGCATTGTACCGTCTGATAGCGACGCCAGCGCCATGCTTGAGGCTTTGCGCAAGATCAACGAAGACTGGGCGAAACATGACGCCTCCGAAGGTCATGTTCGCCCTCTAGATGTGCGTTTTTACTTTGTCGCTCCTAGAGCTTCTGACAGCTCGTCTATAGATATCCAAGCCACCATTTTCCAGACCACATTGGGAGATTGTCGTCCTTCACCCTCATGCATTGCTCCCAGATCGCCAGCCGCTTGTCATTGCACAAGATCGGACCCTCTATCGCCAGGGAGAGGCTGCACTGCCAATGTCGTCGATCACTTGGACGTACTGGATTGCTGTTGAAGACCATCTCTGCTCAGCGTCGCCGCCCCATGCGCCTCTCGATCCATTCATTGTTCCGAATGTTCGTTCCGCATATGACAAGCCCCTTCTCTCTTCTCTCGCTATAGTCATCAATGCGCATTACAAGTTGGACCAGTTCATGCGAGATCATGGCTCCTCCGCTAGTCCCCGTGTGCAGAGGTTTGCACAGCAGATGTCCGATCTGGTTACCGCAATATTTTTCGTGCCTCAGACAAATAGCGGTGTGACCGTGCATAGGCAGCAGGGCTACCACACAACTGAAGTTATTCCTTCACAGTCATCGCTGGTGGCGCACCGGTTTTCGGCTCCGGGGCGTCCACTGGGGCAAGAATCTCCTTCTGGCACAATGGAGGACAATTCAGAGCCGCCCGGTGAAGATCTCGATGCAGTAGAGCCTCCTGAGACCCCCGATGCAGATGGCTTGACCGCCTCCGAGTTTCGACTGGTTGCAGCAAGGGCGAAGGATCCACTCCTTGATCCTAAGCAACGCGCTGTCGCAGCAATGACGATGATATTTGGAACTCGTCGTAAGTACAGACTGTTGGACCCTATCAATCTCTGACCGTAGCAACTGTAGGATATGAAGATCCTTATATGTCTGCTCAGGCTGTGCATAGCTGATGTGCCAGGACTAGTGCCTATGAACGGGCTGTAGTTTCTAGCTAGCTATATACCTGTTACTGCATGTTACATCCTCTGATGCACAGACTTCGGAAGAATGTATCAAATAACATCCAAATGATGTTACATTTAGATTAGACAAAGCGTGACAAATAGCAAGACCATCATCAAGCGCAATGGACTCCCGCTTACCGCTCGTTGTCGACAACGGCACTGGCGTATGTCTCTCTAATCTCTGCCCGCGCTCAATCTTATTCCTCTCAGTTCGTCAAAGTCGGTTATGCGGGGTCAAATTTTCCTGAACATGGTGCACAATCTATCCTACCAACGCTATGATAATCTTACAACTCATCTCGCAGTCTTCTCCTCCATAATCGGCCGGCCAATTCTGCGCGCAGAAGAACGCCTCACAACTGCCTCACAAATCCGGGACATTATGATTGGCGACGAGGCTGCCGCCCACCGGACCTACCTCCAAGTCACACAACCGATGGAACACGGCGTCATCAAAAACTGGGAAGACATGAAACTACTCTGGGACTATACCTTTTTCGATAAGCTACGGTTGGACGCAGAGCGGGACGTGCATGGGAGAAAGATCATGTTGACCGAGCCACCGATGAACCCGAGAGCAAATAGGGTGCGGATGTGCGAAGTGATGTTTGAAGACTATGGTTTTGGCGGGGCGTATGTCGCTGTTCAGGCCGTGTTGACATTGTATGCTCAAGGTGCGTACCGTATTTGGGCTCGGGCTTGGTATGGTACTGATCTGATGCAGGTCTGACGACGGGTGTGGTTGTCGATTCGGGAGATGGTGTGACCCATATAGTCCCCGTATATGAAGGGTTCTCAATGCCGCATTTGACGCGGAGGCTGGACATTGCAGGACGGGATGTAACGCGATACTTGATCAAGCTCCTGTTGATGCGTGGCTATGCGTTCAATCGTACCGCGGATTTCGAGACGGTCAGGGAGATTAAGGAGAAACTGTGCTACGTTAGGCAAGATGTTCCTGTTACGTCCTTTTCTATTGCTGACTTGAAATAGCTACGATTTAGATCAAGATACCAAGCTGGCGGAGGAGACAACAGTGTTGGTGGAGAGTTATACGGCAGGTGATTTTCTGCACTTCGTAGACATCGGTCTGACGTATAGTTAGCTCCCAGATGGGCGTACAATCAAAGTAGGCTCAGAGCGATTCGAGGCACCGGAGTGTATGTTCCAACCTCACCTGGTGGATATCGAACAGCCCGGCGTGGGAGGTACGCATATAATGATCCACTGTCTATGTACTTACATCATATACATCACTCTAGAAATGCTATTCCAGACTATCCAGGCCGCAGCATTGGACGTTAGACCAGAATTATACAAACACATCGTGCTCTCGGGTGGTTCTAGCATGTATCCAGGTCTGCCCAGCAGACTCGAAAAGGAGATGAAACAGCTATATCTCACTCGAGTCCTCAATGGGAACCCATCGCGGTTGAACGTATGTTTCATCTGTATCTCTTACAATACCTAATGCCTTGCATCGCAGAAATTCAAGATCAAGATTGAGGACCCCCCGCGTCGGAAACACATGGTGTTTTTGGGAGGAGCAGTATTGGCTGATATCATGAAGAATCGGGAAGAGTTTTGGGTATCGAGAGAGGAATGGTACGAACAGGGTGTAAAGTCGCTTGAAAAATTCGGTAGGGGAGAGTAACTGTTGCATGCGCAAAAAGGTCGGTGGGTCGGTGGGAATTGAATGTTGAATATTGAATAGTCATAGAACACGGTGCGAGCGTAGCAGTGCCCACCATGATCGAGCCGCGATGGCGTAGTGACCAGACATGCCTGTTGTATTCCATCCTCACGGCCAGTAATTTGTATTTCAGGACATGCATGGCAAGGTCTTCATTATTGATGATGCCAGTATAAGCACACCAGAGGACGCAGGAGGCGGTATAATTCCTTACACTTGTCGATGCCGGCGCTAAACGCTACGAACCTGAAGACTATCTCGTGGATGATTCCAAGCATCGCATACTGTTAACCTCCTCGCCAAGAAACAGGACAGACCGAAGCAGGCTTAACAGTTTGCATATCAGAATGCAGTGTTTACGATGAAGCCATGGTCGCGATTTTCTGGAAAGCCGTATTTATTAGATAATCAGTAAATAATAGGGGCATGTGATATCTGAGACAGTCGCGTCTGCTCGATCGCGTTTTGTCAAAACAAGTGCAGCGCAGAAAACTTATAAAAGGCCGTCAGTGTCCGCCACTTCTTCCCAACCACCCACCTTCTCTTCTCTCTTCTCATCGACTCGCCTCTGACTTGCCTCTGCCCTTCAAGTTGGCTCTCCTCCGACTCACCACCTACCTCGACACGCCTTCGACTCCGACACGACTTCATCCCTTCATTTTCTTCTCTTTCGGATAACCGGGTCCACCATCCACCCAATCAAGGCCCACGCACGCGCCACCCCAGCGACCCGCCAACACCAATGTGTTGTTGGCGATCTGGAGGAATACTGTCCCTTGGGAGCACGCACATTCGCGCGTGACATCTTTCAAATACACCCCTCTGGAGCATGTGACGTAACCGCCTTGAGCGAAATGTTCGGCGGAAGGACATGTGGTCTCCGAATTCATCCACCATAATACTGGGCTGGCGGCGAGAGGACTAGTGTCCCTTGGGAGCACGCACACTCGCGCGTGACATCTTTCAAATACACCCCTCTCTGCCCTCGTGCGTTGTGGCCTACCGGTTGTCGCCAATGAGCGGCTTTCTTCTTTTTCTCGTGTCCCATGATGGCACGCTTTTCCTCTTTGTCGGCAGTCGGATCGTGTGTCAAGATTGAATACAGAAGACCTGGTATGAACAATAGTGATTTCTGTTTATCTGCTTTGCTAACCTTACAAGTTTTCCGGTGACGGATCCCATGGAACAGCAAGCATGAAAGTCGCCGGAAGATAGGTCATTCGACAGGTGGTGATGGATGAGTGGTAGAGGATGGGAGGTTTGTGAGAGGAGAGAAATTTGTACCCGGCCATTTGTTACTTTAGTAGTTTGTCTTAGATTTACATCGGTTCCATTCAAACGAGTAGGACATTTATGCAGTTAACTTAATTTTAATTCCTCCATCTAAGAACATTACCATCAGGGACCGCGCCAAAGACACGGGGCAAGAAGACACTCACATCTTGACCGTCTTGTCTCGGCCTCCGCTGACGACCTTGTCCGCGACAAAATCGACACAATAGACCTCGTCGGTATGACCGGGCATGTCAGTCTTGAGCTTGTACGTCTTGAGATCCCAAATCTTGAGGGTGGAGTCCTTGCTCGCGCTGACCACCATGCGGCTATCGGCGCTCCAAGCGAGGCGGTAGACGGCTCCGACGTGACCGCGCAGGGTGGCGACGAATTTGCCCATGCCCGTACTGGCACCCGAGGAGGACGACGACGAGGAAGAAGAAGAGGAACAGTCCCACAATCTGACGCTGTTGTCCCACGACCCTGAGGCGGCGAGTCTGCCGTCGGGGGAAAAGGCGACGTGCGAGATTTGGCGTTGATGCCCGGTCAGACGTGCGAGCGGTTTTGTTTTTGGGAAAGCGTCACCCGTGTCCGTGTCCGAGGGTGCGGTGCCGAATGGAGCCCAGAGGAACAAGGTGTGGTCGTCTGAGCCTGAAATGAGGAGTTCGGGCGTGTTGCGCAGGACGGCGTCGTATCGCGCTTTGGCGAGTTTTTGGGCTATATATTATTGTAAAGGGAGGATAAGAAGAAGAAGGGCTGGCTGGCGTACCTTGTTGTTCATCGGGGGGTTTCTTGCCGGTATGATCGAATGGTCCCGTTCGTAGGACAAAGTCAGTGTTGAGAGCAAGAGTGGTGACCCAGTGCGCGTGGTCTTTTAGTACATATAGCGGACGGCCCTAGAAAAGGGCTTGTCTTGAGATGGTTTCATGTGCAAGCGTGGCAGAACTTACAGCATCCGCATCCCATACTCTAACTGTTCGATCGCTGCTGGCGGTGTAGAGCACACCGCTTTTTCCGATCCTTTTTGGGTTGGAGCCGCCGCCGCCCCATTTGACAACGTTCACAGAGGCGGTGTGCCCACCTAGCGTGTACTCTGTGCGGCGAGTGAGGAGCGACCAAACGCGAACGGTGTTATCTTTTGACGAGGAAGCTAGGCGGGGAGAGGAAGAATTACTAGTGTCGAGATCAGCACACAAGTGCAGGCGAGGGCAAGAGGGCGACTTGCAAATGAATTGGCTCCCATGCGAGAGAGGTTATCCATTTCGAATGGCCTTTGAGAGCGTCTCCGATGGGTTTTCCAGTTTTTGGATCCCATATCCGGACATGTCCATCGTGTCCACCGGTTGCGAGTTTTCGTTCCATAGCCTCCCACTCTACGCACAACACCCAGCCTTTATGGCCGACGAGGGTATGGGAGGGCGTCTCTGAGTCGAGATTCCAGAGTCTTGCGGTGGTATCGCCCGAACCTGTGGCGAGTAGGTTGCCTGTGGGAGAAAACGACGCACAGAGGATGGGGGATGCATGTCCTGTCTTGCGTGTGGTGAATACAAGGTATCTGAATTCGACGGGGACGCAAACACGCACCGGAAAGGGTGGATGAGCATCTTGTGGCAGGGCGTACGCGGAAGACGCTCTGGGGTGTGCATCGGACGACGAGAATGTCTTCTGGAGTGAAGGCGCCGGATGGATGTGAGAGGACGTCAGGGTCGATGGCGGAGGAGATGACGATGCGTGTGGGGGAGCCAGAGACGGCGTACTGGTCTGGAAGGGCTACGTGGAATGCAAAGGGGATGGGCTCGTCGTCAGAGGGCCTGAGTTTGTTGACGAGGGCCTCGAGGGCGTCGCGGGCGAGACTTGCGGGGATGCTGACGGCCGGGGCGAGCTGGGCGCCGTCATGGTCTGACACAAACTGAACTACGATGCTTGGAGCCTGCTTAGTGGGCTCCTGGGGAGGTTCTGGGATGCCATGATAAAGCTTTTTACGTTTTGGCGGGGGTAAAATGGTGGCCATGTGTAAGCGGCTGACTGGGCGTGGGTTGCGGTGGGGAAGTCGACTACAAATACGGACGGTTTCAAGCGTATTTAATCGTTGCAGCCAAATGACTTTGACTATCAGTCTCCTCGACAATGACTTCGACTTCGACTATCAAAATCCTTCCTCGTCTCAGCCAGTACCGCGGCCATGCTGACCATGGCTGGCTCAAAAGTTTCCACACTTTCTCTTTCGCCTCTTACAAGAACCCTGGCCATGAATCCTACGGTCCGCTGCGTGTCATCAACGAAGATCGCGTTGCCACAAGCAAGGGCTTTGACACCCACTCCCATAGGGAGTTTGAGATCTTTTCGTATATCGTCTCTGGAGAGTTGCAGCAGTGCGTATCTTGCCTTGACTCGCGGATAATGTGGCTGACATTGTATAGCAATGATTCAATGCGCAACACCGAAATCCTTGGCCGGGGCGCTATCCAGATGACGTCTGCAGGGACGGGCATATCGCATTCAGAGTTCGCGCATGGCAGTGGCCCTGTGCATTTTCTGCAGATCTGGTCGATCCCACATACGCCGGGCCTCAAACCGGCGTACTACACGCGCCATTTTTCAGATGCAGACAAGCTGAACAAGTGGGCACGGGTGGTTGCGCCGGTCGGTGCAGAGGGTGTCAAGAAGACGCGCGAGGCCACAGGGCCTGCTCCAGTGCACAGCGCATTGACGATGTACGCGAGTCTAGTAGAGCCGGGGGTGCGGCTGGAGCGAGAAATAAAGGGTAAGAAGGGATATGTACATGTTGTGATGACGAGCGGGTACCAGGAGGGTGCTGGGGCGGGTGCGTCTGTGCGGCTGACGGGAGTTGATGTGCCAGAGACGCTGCGAGAGGGAGACGGAGCATATCTGGCTGAGAGCGGGGTGCTGGTGGTACAAAATGTGGGGGAGACGCGAGCGGAGGTGGTGGTGTTTGATCTTGAGTAGTCTAACCTTTGTTTCTTACCACCATCATCACCACCACAATCTCTTTTCTTCACTTTCCTTTCAAAATGCGACTTTCAAACCATCGACGCATAGCAAGACGACAAATCTTTCCGCCAGATGACTCTTCCACTCCTTCTCCGCCGTCTGCAACTGACCCTGTCCCTTCAACAACCGCTCCTGCAACCACCCCTTCCCACTCACCCACCTCCACCACCGCAACCCCTTCTTCCACCTCAGATGGTGGCCTGCTCAGTGGCATCTTCGGACCTAACTCTTCCTCTTCCTCCTCCTCCTCCTCCTCTCCCTCCTCGTCTACCATCCCCACCTCCGTCTCGACAAACCCTCGTACTGGTGACTCTCACACTTACCACGTACGTCGAAACGCGTTTCGGTCGTTTTTCATTTTTTAAAAAAAACATGACACAGGCTCAGCCGATCACTTCACCCGCCGCAACCGTGATCTCGTCCGGCTCTTTGTCCACATCTAGCGTAACCATCACTTCGAGCTCCGCGACCGCCACCCAAGCCAACGCCAATAACGATTCTGGACCCATCGCCGGCGGCGTTATCGGCGGTATTTTTGCCATCGCCGGACTTGGCATGCTCATCTCCTTCGTTTTGGTAAGCCTCCCCCTTCTCGTAGCCAGGACACCAAGCTGACACCCCGCAGCGTCGATGGCGTCGAAGGCAAATCGACAAGGCCGTCTTTGGCACGACCGACTTTCGCAAGTCAGCCATGGCTCTCGACGACGACGCGTCCTCCGAGACCCCGTCCTCCCCACAACAACAGCGCAACAACCCCCGTCCGCCTACTATGATCGAGAGGCGCGTGGCTGGCACACCTGCTCCGGCTCAGCAGCGTATGCACGCAGGCGGCCCTCCTGGAGGGTATGGGCAGCCGTTCTACCCACCCCAGTCAATGCAGATGGGGTACTACCCGCAACAGCCCGACAGGCCCTACACACCCCACCTCCAGCCGGCGGCGTACAACCAGATGTATAATGGAGGAGGTTATAACGTCCCACCGGCCCGTACCCAGACGACGCTGCTAAACCCGTACGAAGCATCCGCCATCGCGGGCGATGGAGAGAGCGCAGGTGAAGGGCCGCCCTAGAAATAGCATCTTGATACCACCCACTATCTTTTGCCAATTTATACCAAATCACATTGTTGATACGTTTCAAATGGCACGTTCTCACCAACATTGTCGATCAGAATGCCAAGAGATGTCAAGCACACGTTCGTATTGTGGTATTTCTATTTTAGTGTCTAAAAAGACTACCAAACCAGGACGATCCAGTCTTCTTCTGCGCCTTGGCTTTGTTCACGTTTTTGAGGTTCTCCATGCTCGCAACTGTCATTGGATGCTCCGGTCCTACCAATGCCGTCAAAACATCTGTCACACGTCTCGCCAACTCCTCTGCCTCTTCCAACTTTCCTTGATTCCCGTACGAGAGCGACAATCTGTGCATCATTCCAAGGACCTGGGGATGGTCTGCTCCCACTTCAGCCACGGTCAGCTCCAGCAACTCGGTCACAACTGCATCATGTTTACCCCACTTTTCCTGCTCCCAGTACGTCGATGCCAGATTTCTCAAGCTACCAAGCGTACGCGGATGCTGCCGCCCTACTGTCTGCTTGCATTTCTCCACCACATCCAATCGAAGCTCCTCTGCCTTGTCCCATTTTCCCTGTCCACCATAGATACTGGCCAGATTTGCTGTTTGGAGGATGGTCTCCATCGCATCTGGTTCTCTTTCTTGCAGCACCTGCACCACATGGATCTGCATTTCTTCTGCTTCCTTCAACTTTTTGTCTTGCAATAAGTATGTGGTTGCTAAATGAGAAATGGCATCTATTGTCCTTGGATCATCTGGTCCCAAATGATCTTTCCCAAGTGTGACCATCTCCATGAGTAACTGCTCTGCATCATCCCATCTCTCTTGCCTCATATAGGCCAATGCTACATCCTTCATACACCTCATGGTGGCTGGATAGTCCATTTCTGGTCTCATCCTTTCAATCTTCAAAAGTTCTATTTCCAATTCCTCTGCCTCACTATGCCTCTCTTGCATGTGATAAATCTCTGCTAGTTTATGTATACTAGCCATGGTGTATGGGTTCTCTGGGCCTATCTTCTCTTTTCTCAGGCCAATCCCTTCTTTCAGGACTGTTTCTGCATCACTCCACTTTTCCTGTGCCCAATATATGTCAGCCAAATACATCATGCCTCTCAATGTACATGGATGATCTGGCCCCAGCAGAGATTTTGAATCCTCTAGCAAGGGATTTAACATGCTTTCTGCTTCACCCCAGTTCTCCACATATCCATGTAGGGCAGCTACAGTCATTTCACTTAAAACAGCATCTGGATGGCCTGAACCCAACTTTCCCTTTCTTTCCTTTGCAACTAGTTGTTCCAGTTCCAATGCTTCCTGGAACCTCCCCTGATTCATAAATGTAACAACCAAGTTATGCATGATGTTAAGAGTCATCACATGTTTAGGTCCCAACTTTTTTTGGCTGGCCTTCATTGCATCAACTAACATTCTTTCTGCCTCATCCAGATTATCTAGGTCTCTGTATGCACTGCCCAAGTTGCTCATGGCCACAATCATGTGTGGGTCATCAGGGCCAAATTTAGATCTGATCTTATCAACCAAGTCAACAAGCAATTGTTTTCCCTCCTCAGTTTTTCCTTCAATCCCATATGTGGATGCCAGGTTTAGCATGTTCTCAATTGTTAATGAATGATCTGGACCTAGTTTCATTTTTAAACCTTCTGTAGTTTGTAAGAGTAGCTTTTCTGCCTCTTTCCACTTCCCCTGCTGCTGAAGTGTTAAGGCCAATTGTCCTGTACTTTCAAGAGTGACTTCATGATCAAGACCCAATTTTTCCCTCCTTGCTTCAAACACTTGCATTTGCAATTGTTCTCCTTCTTTCCACCTTCCTTGCTGTATATATAGCATACCTAACCCAGCCATTGTTCTCAAAGTCTCTTCATGGGAATGCCCAAATGCTTTTCCCTGCAACTCCAGCAATTCTATCAGCAATTCTTCTCCCTCCTTCCATCTTCCTAGTCTGTCATACATTGCAGCCATATTGTGTATACTGACCATGGTTTTACTGCACATTAATCCAAGTGTTTCCTTCCTCTTCCTCAATACAACTTCTTGAATTGCAGTGGCCTCATTCCAATGTCCAGTCTTGAAATAAAGGAATGCAAAACAATTAGATTGGTCATCATAATATGTCCCTGAAATTCCCATGTTCTGTTCAAAACTCTTGTTTGCCTTGACATGCAAGACCAGTTTTTGGAAAAATACATGGTTATCAGTATCCTCATCTGTTGCAAACTCTACTGCACATGTTAAGAATGCAGCTGTCCTAATGCAACAGGATTGTTTATCTGACATTGTCATCCTGTCCTGACAACATGACTGTATCAGAGGATGAATAGAGTATGACTTGTTCCTGATAAGCCTCTTGATCAGAGAAAATGATTGCAGAATTTGCATTCCATATTGAAATTGAATTTCATCCCATTCACCAGACTCATTCAAGTTAAGTATGTCAGGTGTCAAAAAATGGTAGACCATTGGCAGTTTATCATTCATATTTCCATCTCTACTGGTGAAATTCATAGCAGCATCTTTGAATATTGTTTCAGGAATGTCTGAATGGTGAAGGAAGGCAATCAAATTGAGAATGGAAAGTGCATTCTGTGCAGCCTTGGACTGATTATGAGCTCTGGTTTCAATCTCCTGGATTGAAATCTCCCAAGTCCCATAGACACTCTTTCCATAGTCTGAGGCCCCTTTGAAGGCAGGATCTGCCAGTAGTTGCTGATAGTTTTTGCTATACAGTTGCAAGTAGTCATTCAGACTACATTGGCAAGACAAAATATATGCCCCAGCTTGATCAAGGGCTAGAGGTAGATAACACAGCTCTGAGACAATTTTCTTGGCTGTCTCTTCATCACTATCAGCAGGAGCAACATTCCCTGCTCTCAGAAGCAAGGATACAGCTTCTTCCTCTTTCATCTCATCAACTGCTAAAGACTTGTTGGAAGTGTTCCTTCCCATGGAAATGTTTCTACTGGTGATCAAGATGTTCCCTTTATTTCCTGGTGGTATGAACCTCTCAACAAGACTTGGCTCACAGTCTGCATTATCAAAAATCATGAGCCAGTCATTTTTGAGAGTTGAAATCCATTTTGATGCAAAAAAAGCCATAGAACGGGAATCTCCAGCAGCCTGCAAGCCATGTTCTTTGGCTATCTGTTTCAATCCCAAGGTCATGGTAGTTTCTGAAGAAGCATCAAGCCAGAAAATGTAAGAAAATCTATGTTACATGTTAGTTCATAGCAAGATGACAGAACCTAGGATATAGTTACTGATCCTCAACCTCCTCGGTGAATTTAAGGCAGATCTGGGTTTTCCCTATGCCACCCATTCCGTACAACAGGAATGATCGCCTAGTCTGATCAGCTGGACGGGTACCAGTACGCGGGCTAAAGCAGTCTCGAAGCTTTTCAATGTAAGCCTCACGGCCAATGAATAACGTGCTGGAGTGTTTCGGCAAGACGGGAGGCGGAGAGGGGGTCCGACCCGCCGTTTTGGCAGCCTCAATGTAGTTTTGTGCGTATATCTGTCCAGGGATTACTATCAGCTGCGATCATGATTTAGACAATGGAGGCGAACGTAATTTCCATGTACATCATTGAATACGCTATTGTTGATACTAAAGTTTCGTGCGGAGTGGAATGCACCGTGGCCAGTGGTATTTCCTGCCAGTGATAGATTCGACATCGTCGTAGGAAGTACGCTCTGTATTAGGTCAGCAATGGAGACTTCCGCTCGGTTGCCAAAGAACTTTCGCACGTATTTCTAATATCAAGTTAAGATGACCGTTGTCCTTGCACGGAGACTCGGAGAAGCACCATAACATGGCCGGAGGATGCGGGAAAGGCATTTTCAGAAATGCACGGGCAGATGGCGGGCATAGTCGCTCGGGACGCGCGATATTGGAACACCTGCCAATGACCAAGATGGTGCGCCAGCCAATTTTCCTCTTATCCCCCTCTTACCTACCTCTAGTACTAGCCCCAAAACTTGCCACGGATGACTCATTAACACAAAACCACTCGCACGTCTGGCTGGGCACCCAACACCAAATATCACACGTCCTTTTCTCCAGATGGCCGACTCGCGGCATTGGAGGTGTACCTGAAGTACCGACAGTAGGACGGTGGTGGGCGCAAGCAAGGTCAAGCTAACAAAGGGCGCGCATGAGAGAATGTCCACCACGGTCGCAAAATACCAACCCCGGCTGGAAATATGGAGAAAAGTTGCAAAAAGCTGACGGACAATCCGGACTGTGCGATAAAGATATTGTATCGCCAGTTTCACTTGTCATTTGTTCCTGCCCATGCCACAAGTGTTAAGTATTATAATGACCCATAAATGGCCACCTGGAAGCGACACATATACGCGAATTAGGGCTTTCCTTGGACCGCTTGTTGGCGAAGATTGCACCCAAGAGGCGGACAGCTAGGATGTTGACTATGTTCATCAGGAGAACAGGTTGACGTTGTCCAAGTTCTCGAACATGCGCGATCAATGAGCGGCTCTCTTCTTTTTCTCATGGAAAGTCTTTGAAGGATGCAAAATCCACATGCTGTACGTGATGTACAATCAATCATGCTGTTTTTTGTCCTTCAATTTCACCAGAATTAATGTTCCCCGGGTCATTCCGATCACCGTCGCGCAAATAGGTCAAGCCCGTTGAATAGAGGAACTTGAGTTCTTCAATCCAAGATGTGTCGCATGCAGCATGTATTGGTTATATAAATGGGTAATAGCTACTCAAAATCCACTTTCTATCATGCTATCCTAAAGACGCCCTGAGAAACTACCGAAAGTAACAAACGGGGTATGCAACGTTACTAATTCCTGCCCTCATCCCAGGCGCCACATGTCCCATCACTCACGAACCTCCCATTCTCCCGGCATTCTCGACGACCGCCATCTACCGCGCCATCCCTTCAGCGTCACCGCCGTCAAATGTCCTATTCATCTTCTCGTTCCTTCCTTCCGGTGACGTTCATCTTTGCAGTTCCATGGGGTCCGTCACTGGCAAAAGGTTAGCAAAGCAGATAAACAGAAATTATTATTGTTCATACCAGGTCTTCTGTATTCAATCTTGACACACGATCCGACTGCCGACAAAGAGGAAAAGCGTGCCATCATGGGACACGAGAAAAAGAAGAAAGCCGCTCATTGGCGACAACCGGTAGGTCACAACGCACGAGGGCAGAGAGGGGTGTATTTGAAAGATGTCACGCGCGAGTGTGCGTGCTCCCAAGGGACACTAGTCCTCTCGCCGCCAGCCCAGTATTATGGTGGATGAATTCGGAGACCACATGTCCTCCCGCCGAACATTTCGCTCAAGGCGGTTACGTCACATGCTCCAGAGGGGTGTATTTGAAAGATGTCACGCGCGAATGTGCGTGCTCCCAAGGGACAGTATTCCTCCGGATCGCCAACAACACATTGGTGTTGGCGGGTCGCTGGGGTGGCGCGTGCGTGGGCCTTGATTGGGTGGATGGTGGACCCGGTTATCCGAAAGAGAAGAAAATGAAGAGGTGAAGTCGTGTCGGAGTCGAAGGCGTGTCGAGGCAGGAGGCGAATCGAGGTCGGAGATCGGAGGAGATCAGAGGCGAGTCGATGTTGGAGGCGAGTCGAGGTCGGGAGGAGGAGAGCCAACTTGAAGGGCAGAGGCAAGTCAGAGGCGAGTCGATGAGAAGAGAGAAGCCTGAGAGAAGGTGGGTGGTTGGGAAGTGGCGGACACTGACGGCCTTTTATAAGTTTTCTGCAGCGCACTTGTTTTGACAAAACGCGATCGAGCAGACGCGACTGTCTCAGATATCACATGCCCCTATGGCAACAGATCCTGGACAGCTCTGTTTTCGAGCTCCGAATGTCTTTAACCGACCATCGATAGCCGACCGCTGTCCGTCGACCCTTGATTAATGATTACTCATCCCCTGCCAATCAAACTCTCACACAGGCAACTCATGTCAAATACTGTCACATCATGAATCAATGTGTTCTTGTACACAAAGTATGTATTCTTGTGTAAGTAGCACATCCATGATAATCCTATTACAAGGTGTTTTTAATGGTAAAAGGTTAAGTCAGTCACAGGGAGGGTTGAAGAGTAATGGTGAGAGGGTGGAGAGAACAATGAGAGGAGGGCAAAGGTAGACACCTTCAGGGAGAAAGTGAATGCGAATGAATCAGCATGATGGCAGGAGGGGCAGGAGGGGCAGGTGATGGTAAGGAGGGTGGCATGAGGACTAATTGGTGACAAGGGCACAGTATATATTCTGGTAGATTGCATGTCTAAGAAACCTTGTTATTGCTCAGGAAGCAGCCAGATGACTCCTCTTTGATATTTCATCAACAAAGCCTAGCTGTACAGGTTGATACTGCCCCATATGCTGGATGAAGTCTGTTATGATTTCTTTATTTTCTCATTTTCTTGATTATATAAGATGCAGCCACAGGGAGGTTATGTCAGCGACTACAGGATGGCTGAGTCATCGAGAGTCAGGAGGGAGAGGTCACATGATTGACTCATGGGGAACATGAGGTCAAAGGTATATAAGGAGTGGTTAGTAGGTAGTGCTCCTTAGCCTTATGATTGTTTCTGTTGTCCACAGATCAACTATCGCTCTCTTCCTCTTCTCTTCTCAAACCTTGAGGTTATTGTTGGAATGACCTTCTAACATAATCGTAAGGCTATTACACCTCACCGTTTGACTCAACGATGAAGAGCATGTTCTGCTCATTGTTACACGAGGCAAACTCATTTACCTTTCGTCAACATCATCTCACGTTCTGGATGACATTGACTGCGTTTCATTCTTTGGCAACAAACGGCTATTGTGACAGAGTACGCCCTTGGCTGTAGAGGCAGTGTCGGCGAGTCCAATAGTGCAGCGAACGAAAACCGAGGACTAGGCGATAAAACAGTCAGGAGGACCTTCATTTCTACGTGGTGTAGGTGCACCAGTACAAACCGAGCCTGATTGCTGTTGGTTGACAATGAAGACAACTTGTCTGACGTGCCGTGTATCAAGGAGAACAGTCTCGGAATACCAATAACGTATTGGTTCTCTGAACTGAGCACGAGGACATCCGAGTGAAACCCCGGGCACCACGTCTTTCAAGTCAACCATTGGAACCCCAGTCGACATCGTCTCATCTGAGATTGTCACACATACAGCTGAACGAACAGGTAGTTGTCAGTAGTGCTGAGAGACTGAAACTATCGAAGATTTTTGTTACAGGACATACACGCCTTTAACATGAGGCATTCCACAGGTTGTTACATAACAATCTTATCACAAACCTTATCATCACACCTGATTCACTTGTCACAATGGATCAGGTTTTCCGTTATGTGTTACCATTCGCCAACATGACGTTGGGCAAGATTGGAGTTGCCTTTGAGGCAGAATGGGCACGAGGATGCGCAATTACAAAGAAAGTACAAAAGAAGGTTGCCATTGTGGTGGATAGGCGACAACGTGATGCTCACGTTAAGGCATATCATCGTTGGCTCAAGGAGCAATGAAGAGAAAAACGACGACTGGAGCGAGAGGCTCAGCGTGAGGCGGAATGGCTCGAGGAGGTGTCGATTCGCGAGCAGGAGGAAGCATGGAAGGCGCTTATGCAGGAGAAGCGCGAGAAGCTGCTTCGTAAACGGTGGCTCGAGGAAGCAGAATGCAAGGCAGTGTTAGACTACCAAACGCTGGTAGATTTACTCAACCATATGGAGGCGGACTCCGTAATCCGAAAGGCACTGTTCGACACGCCATCGAACATACAACTATTGACACGTGGATGGAATGTCATCACGTTGAAACACGAGGGACTGGTATTGTCCGTTTAATGCACGTGCTTAATGGAAACATCATGAAGCCGCAGCAGTATGCCAGTCGGGAATGAATGAAGTCTGAGTCGGTCTGGTATACACCTTATGAGAAAAAGAAGGTGTACACTATCTATAAAGCGGAACCCGTTACCCCAAAAAACTACAAGGGATTAGGAGTGATGGGCAGCAAGACGTTGAGCTTGGACTACTTTCTCCCTGCAGTGGGGGAAGAAATGATAGAGGAACAGATGAAATGGATTGCAGAATGGGCTGATGGAGTAGAGTCCAAATTACCGGGCAAGCCTGGACATTACAAATGAATGGCAGCCGAACCATGGAGGCAAAGGGGATACTGTTATATGTATCTCTTCAAGCCAAGATATTATAACAAATATAAATGGCCGAAATATCCTACCATGGAGGAAGTAACGTCCTGGGCACCCATTCTGCGGAAGCGAGATGTCAGTTTCGCAATTCATGATGGAGATAAGGAAGGAGTTTATCATATCTATCCTGGCGATGAGATTCTACTCGAAGAAAACACTGTGATAAGGGTAGAAACGCCATATAAATGGGAAGATATTGATACATATGGAAAGAATTATTGGTGGAAGAAGATCACTCTTGGTGCAGCCAAGAATGATGAGGAGGTTGTCTATCCAAGGCGGACATATGCGCAGGTGGTTCAGTCCAATCATTTCCAGGGAGCGGGCAGACGAGTTACATGTCAGTTCACAACCAACTGGTTTGGAGAACCATCAGGTGATTGGTACAACGAAGAGTTGAAGGAGGAAATGCGAATGAAATTAGAGGCAGTACATCCACCCAGTTATATCGATATAACGAAATGGAATCAACAGGTGCGACATGCTAGTCAAACAGTGTTACCACTGAGGGGATTCACAGGTTCAGGACCTGAAACACCTGGACTTTGTTATCTTCAACTCTTCAAGTGACAGTACTGGCGAGCATTCGCATGGCCCTATAATCCATCTTGGGGAGAAATAGTGGCATATGAGAAAGACATGAGAGATCCAGATGTCTGGGCGAAAGTAACCTTTAATCGAAGGGAGGCGAAATTTCACGTAGAACGGAGTACATGGGGAAAGAGTGTGAAGGAAATACTGGAGGAGTATGGAGGGGATAAATCGGTCCAGCAACATTACTTGGTTGGATTCAACATCACGGATGCACTCATACAAGCATTGGTGGGACTTATTACCATAGCAGTGGGGATATTCGGACATGCTGCAAACACTACAGCATGGAATGCTCACACGGATGCGGAATGAACGGAACAAGGAGCACAATTGGCCAATGTAATAAATCAGGTCAATAATGCTTTACACCCACCTTGTGATCCTGCACCCACATTAAAAATGGAAATGCCAGAGGCATACGAAGGAGATCCAAAGGAAATTGCAGTGTGGTTATGGACAATGGAAAACTATTTCGAATTAGTCCGAGTGACAAATCCAAAGCAAAGGATGATGATCACGCTACAATGAGTAAGGAAGGGAACGGACAATAGAGCAGGGAACTGGTCAGCAGCAAAGACAACGGAGCAGGCAGAATTCGAAACCGAAATAGCAGAACGAAATGCTATGCCAAATGTAATCATGTTGCTAGCTGAGTTGGGGAGACCATTACATTATGCGGAATGTAGAACAGGAGTAAGAAGGCAGGACGGGACATGGGCAGTGGAACCATTCAATAACCCACCACCATTTGATCATTGGGAGGATCTGAAGCAGAAGATGAAGGATTTCTTCTTAACGACGGAAACCCGAGACAATGCAACCCGTAAAATCAGTACTCTGAAACAAGGTTCTCGAAAAGTTGAGGACTATATCATCGAATTCAGGAGCATTGCAATGCTCACTGGGTACAATGTAATTGCATTAGTTATGCATTTCCATCAAGGTCTCAACCCAGCGTTAGGAAGATGAGTAGTGGAAATCGGAATGTTGGACGGAGCAAGGAGCATCGATGGATCACAACCGGGGGATCTACAGTGGTGGTACGATCGGGCGCTGGCAATTGAAAAGAGTTGGAGGGATGCACAGCAACTGTATCCAAAAGTGACGACCACAACGAGTGGTAACAAACCTGCGCAGAATATGCAGAATCGACAGAACAAGCTGTGGCAGCAAAGCATGAGTAAACCATGGCAGCAGAACCGACCAGTTCCAAATCAAAACTCACCAGCAACGGTGTCGACATCAAAAGACCCGGATGCAATGGATGTGGATCGTCGACGTGTGTCAATCACTTGTTACAACTGTGGCAAGGTTGGACATATGAAGCGGGATTGTAGGGCACCACTGAAGGACAAGGGAAAGCAGGTGGAAAAGAGATGGAACTCGGCAAGGGAATATGTCAGAGACTTAACAGAGGATGAGAAAAAAGAAGTGGTGGAGGAGTTGGGTTTTCAAACCAACTTGTGAATAAGCATTTCGATTCACAAGTTACGGACATTGTAAAATATGAGGATTCACATGTAAAATTACCTGAGATTTTATATGAATGTCGTTCACTTGTACATTGTCTGAGAAATGCATCAATAAGCGCAACCAAACAAAAATTGATCACATGGTCAACCCCATGGATGGTAAGGCGCATTTGGGATCAACCGATGGAAACAGCCATCAAAGATATAGAGAACATGGGTAAAGAAAAATCAGGAAGAAGAAGTAGAGAGACATTGATTCAATGAACTGAATAAAAAAATGTCAGAAAAAAGATGCGTTGTGGTATCTAAACCACATGAAGTCCAGATCAACGTCCTTGTCTGAACAACAGGACAAGACAAATGGATTAGGAGTATAGTTACAAACTAAAGATTTCCTTTACAAAACTTCGAGATCAAAGCATTAGTCGACTTGGGATGTACAGCATCATGTGTGAATAAAGCATTTATTGAGCAAAATAAAATAAACACACAGAAGTTACCAAAACCCATCCCAGTCTTTAATGCTGATGGAACACGAAATGTGGGTGGAGATTTAGAAGAAATGGTGGAACTAAAATTGAGGATAGGGGATCATTGGGAATCATTAGAATTTGGCGTGTCAGCATTAGGAAAGACGGATATGTTCCTGGGACATGACTGGTTAAAATACCATAATCCAGAGATAAATTGGAAAAACCAAATATTAACCTTTTCATGATGTCCGGGAGCATGCTGGAAAATGTCAAATGTAAATGAACCTGAAGAAGAAATTGAACAAAATGAATGGGAAGAAGGAGATCGATTACTAGCAGTTCACATTGGACAAGAAGAATTACAATTGCGTGCTTTTCCCATCAAAGCCAACAGAAATTGCTTCCAGACAAAGTAAAACAATCGCTTGGAAGAGATAGTACCATCACATTATCTACCTCACTGTAAGGTTTTTGAAAACTACTTTTTGATGAACTGCACCAAGACAGCCATGGGTACGCAATTGAATTAATACCAGGATCTAATCCTTGGAATGCAAAATTTCCCATTAAACGGGAAGAACAAAAGGTGCTAGAAGATTTCCTTACAGAGAACTTGGAAAGTGGAACGAAAGGCCGAGTAAATCTCCAATGGCATCACATTCTTCTTTGTCAAAAAGAAAGACAGATCTTTGAGACCAGTACAGGATTATCGAAAACTTATGAATGACCATCAAGAATCGTTATCATTACTTTAATATCAGAATTGATAGATAATTGAGTTAATGCAACAATCTTTTCAAAAATGGATATTCATTGGGATATATAATATCCATATCAAAGATGGTGATGAATGGAAAGCAGCTTTTCGAACAAACCGAGGACTCTTTGAACCTTTAGTAATGTTCTTTGGTTTAACGAATTCACCCGCTACCTTCCTGTTATGAACCAACCCCTGAGTTCGACGTTTCGACGCATTCGACGCCTTATCCGGCGTATCTCATTTATTATCTATAAGGCAAGGCGTAGGGCGTATACTCACCAATAATGGCAGGAGTACAGCTGCCTTATCAAGTTGTACAGAGGAGGGACAGAGCATTGGTAAAGCCACCACAGTCAAGCCGACATATAGGCCAGAGTGGGAAGACAATCGCAACCCAAGGATAGTGGCCAGAAGAGCCAATGTATAGGCCTAGCGGATCTATCAAGGGCAATAGTCAAAGGCGATAGTGGACGACAAGGATCACTTAGCATGAAGGGTGTTATGACAACACCATTGGATCTCTTAAGGCGTAGAGGCAGCTAGGATGAAGACTCGTATACACAAAGGCGAAGGCAGACAGTAAGACTCTATCAGAGTAGGATCATGGACTTGGACGACAGGATCAAGGCTCGATACAGATTCGATCTTATCTAAAAGGTCTTATCTTATCTTATCGTTATCACATCAGGATGGAAACCCATATCGGGTTATCGAAGATCTTATCAGGATCTTATCTTGGAGATTACATAGGTGGACCATGAGTCGGACATGAGGATGAGCATGAGGGGGCAGAGAGGTAGAGGCACAGCAGTGCACAGTAAGGAATGAGGGAGACGGTAGGCAGGAGTTGGGTTAGGATTAGTGGAGTATATAAGGAGGGCTTATAGTAGGTAGTTACTCTAAGACTCGAGATAGTTTGTCTTGCTCAGGCAACTACTGTTGTTCTTACATTCCATTCATTGTTTCATTCTCAGTTCTCTTTGCTCACTTACCAGCGAGCTTGAGTGTTGTGTTTAGTCTGAGCGTAGCTCCTAACATAATCTCGAGTCTTTGAACACTCACCCTCATCGTTTCAACGAAGGCACTTGACAACCTTGCGCAGTATTGTTGACGTGTCTTTTCACCACCAATCTTTACTTGACACAACCTGCTGACTAGCTAGTTAAGTCACACTATTTAAATCATCGCCAGTCCACTGTCACACATGGCTGTTCTCCCATCAACGTCGACTACGCTCTGCTCGACGTTGAATCTTTTCTGTTACAGCACTTGGCAGCAAACAGCTTGTGTGTTGGAGTACACCCTTGGCTGTAGGGGCAGTGTCAGTGAAACCACGAGTGCGGCGAGCGAAGCTTCTCGTTACTAGGCAACACCATACTCGAGGGGACCCTCGTCACTACGCAGCATAGGTGTGCTGGTACTGATCGGGCTTGAGTACCATTGGTCGACAATGAAGACAATCCATCTAGTGTGCCATATATCAAGGAGTACAGTCTAGAGATACCAATTACATATCGGTTCTTTGAACTGAGCACGAGGACACTCTAGTGAAACCCCGGGTACCACACTTTTTGGGTCAGTATCGGAATTCTATATAAAGGCAACATCCTCTCTACTTGAGAGTGTCATCCGTTGGTTGCCGACGAAGAGACTATTGTCTGCAGAGCTGAGAGGCAGAAATAGTCGAAATTACTCCATCCTTTTTGCCACATATATCAGACATAAGGAATCAACAATGGAGTGCACATTCAAATACATTCTACCCTATGCGAATGTTACCCTGATTGAGATCGGGAAGGTCTACGAGGTAGACTGGGTACAAGGACTTAGAGAGGAAGTCATGTCGGTCATTGAACGGGTCGACGAGCGTCAATGAAACGCTCATGTACGAGCCTATAAGCGATGGCTCAAGGAACAAAGGCTGGTGAAGCAGACGTTCGCCAGCGTCGGTTTGTGTCGAAAAGCTGACACACCACTTCAGGAAGATAACCTAGAGAAACAACAGCGACAGGTGGAGGAACATGCCCGCAGACAGCGACAAGAGAAAATTCTCAAGCGACAATGCTGGGAATTAAAGGAACGCCAAGAACAATTGGCATATGAAACACTTGTTGAAGTGTTAAAGGGATTCACACCAGAGTCCAAAATTCAACAGGCATTGTTCGAAACGCCCACGAATATAGGGTTATTGCTGAGGGGTTGGAATGTCATCACCCTAAGGCATAACAGATTGGTTTTGTCAGCCAAAGAAAGAAATCGACTAATGCACGCGCTAAATGGCAATAGGGCGGGTAATCAGAGATCCCGAGCCTATTGGAAAAGGCAGGTCATTGAGACTTTAAAAGAGGATATGAAGTCAATGACCGTAGCAGAAAAGGAAGAACTCGCCAAGAAATTGGAAGTTAAGAAAAGGCGATCAGGAATGGCCGCAGAGCAGGAAGGTCCAGGGAAGCAGACAGAACTAAAGATGTCGGGGAAGGAAGGGAATCCCAAATAAACCAGAAGTACTACGGAATATGTAGACTCAAAATGTTAAATCTACCAGAGTTGCTGTATGAAGTAAAGGACAGTGTCATTTTATTCGAAAATGTACCTGTTAGTGCAACAAGGGGAAGGTTTCCAGACTTGGTCTTCCAAGTGATGGTACGACATATTTGGGAACAGTCTGAGGGAGATTGCCAATAAGGGATCTAAAGCAATGGACTCATGAATTCGGCGAAAGGATGAAATTTTGTCCTGAATATAATTAAAGACCTGAATAAGGCACAGAAACAATGCGAGTGGTACTTGCCCTGCTAAAAAAAAAACGATTCTGTGAGGACTTCGGGGAAATACCAGAATGAAGCGTTTAGTTTGGTTTTAACCACCATGGACACAACTGGAACAAATTAAACGCTAGAAGCATTATTGGATTCTGGATGCACAGGATCATGTATCAGTAGCACAGTTTGTTTTGGAGAAACATAAATGTAAGACAAACGAAATTGCCTAGGCAATACCTGTATACAATGCAGATGGGAACGAAGGAAGCTTCGGCAATTGTTGAACACAATGGTACGCTGAAGATAAATTGGCGAACATGAGGAGTATTAATGGAAGTTTGGCAGTATCCCAGTTAGGAAAAACGATTATCCTAGGACAGTGACATGGTTGGCACATAATCCACTTTTAATTGGAGGAAGAAAGAGATAGAATTCTCTCAATGCCCAGGAAGTGTTGGAAAAACTTCGGAGGTAAACAGTAACTGGGGAAGAAGTTAACACATATGGACACGGTTGGAGAGGAGAAGAAATTGCTAGCAGTTCACATTGGTGACCAGAACTATGATTTAAGGGCTTTTTGCCATCAAAGCCACAGAGATGGCATCAGGGGAAAAGAAAGTGGAGCGAACACTAGAAAGAAACAGTGCCAGGCCTCATTACCTGAAGACAGGAAGGTGTTGGTAAAGAAAAACTTTGCAAATACACTCAAGGAGCGCCAGTCCGCGGATCATGACCACGTGTTATCCGATTAGCTATTCCCGGATGTGCGGATTGCTCTTAGTCGGCGAACGCCCCACGCTGTGAGTGTATAAGATTTACATCCTACATCAGGTAGGGATAAGCTGAGGAGAAAGATGTGTATCTATAAAGAAATCTATGAAGGTCGGATCTGTATCTCGACCAGAGCAGAGTAAATCTTCAGCGACAATATGGTCGAGCCGAGATTTTTTATTTGTTGAATTTTGAAGAAAGATGGAAACCTTGACGACAGTTCAAGATTACAGGAAGCTTAATGAGATGACAATAATAAAATCTGTTATCCTCTTTCTTTGATTGGAGAATTAGTGGATAAATTTGTCAAGGCAAAAATCTTTTCAGAAAGATATGGACATTCGTTGGGGTTATAACAACTGTCAGGATAAAAGGGAGGTGGAAGGCGATAACGAAGAGACGTATGTGATGACGCTTGTGTGATTTATATTTGTAGGCCGCAATCTAATTTGTTGGGGATTTATTCCCTCGGCATACGCTTCGCCCAAAACAGTCAGTGATACATGTTATATTATATCAGTGCGACAGCGCATTGCAACAGAGAAGCATGGGTGTTTTAACACTGGGATGTATTCTGGACCTGTTCAAGATAGGCAGAGAGGATCACACAAGTGCATTGGGTCTGAGCTTGCAAGTTGGCGAAAAAGCTTCTTGAAAAGAGAAGTGTTGGTTTGACGAATAGCGAATCATGTTCTGGACTGCATTAAGGAATGCACAGAGGAAACGTGTGTTAGTAGAGCGCATAGCGAGGGAGTGTCAGGAGGATATTTCCAGGCGGTACCTAGTTCTTGTATCGGAGTTTGCTAATCTAAGAGGAGTGTTTGTCGGCATGATGCGCTGCGCAGCCCGCAAGGATATTAATGTAGATCACGTGGTGGTTGGATAGTTCTATTACGTAGACGAGTAGAGATATGGCGCAAACAGCCAGACATTATACAAAGCTAACAGGCAAGGTTTGACTGGGAATGGACACTATGTTTACGATTTCTTTATTTTCTCATTTTCCTTGATTAATAAGACGCAGCACCAGGAAGGTTTTGTCAGCAACTAAGGAATGGCTGAGTCATCAAGAGTCAGGAGGAGAGGTCACATGATTGACTCATGGGGAACATGAGGTCAAAGGTATATAAGGAGTGGTTAGTAGGTAGTGCTCCTTAGCCTTATGATTGTTTTGTTTGTCCACAGATCAACTACTTGCTCTCTTTCTCTTTTCTCTCAAACCTTGAGGTTTGTTGGAAGACCTTCTAACCATAATCGTAGGCTATCACTCACCGTTTGACTCAACGATCGAAGAGCACGACCTTGCTCATCGTTACATGAGGCAAACCTTATTCATACTTTCGTCGACATTGTTCAACGTTCTGGACGACATCGACTGTGTTTCTTCTTTGGCGACAAATGACTTATTGTGACAGAGTACCACCTTGGCATGCTTAGATGGGCTAGTGTCGGTGGAGTCAATAGTGCGGCGAACGAAACGCAGGTCTAAGGCGAACAAAACAATCAGGGAGGAACCTTCATCCTACTGGTGTAGGTGCACCAGTACAGACTGAGCCTGATTTGCGGTTGGCCAACAACGAGACAACTTGCCTACATGACATGTATCAAGGAGAACAGTCTCAGGATACCATAACGTATCAAGTTCTTTGAACTGAGCACAAGACACCTGAGTGAAGGCCCGGGCACCAAGTCTTGCAAGTCAACCATTTGGAACCCAGCCGACATCGTCTCATCTGAGATTCGTCACATGTACAGCCGAACGATGGTAACTTGTCAGTAGTGCTGAAAAGACTGAAGTTATCGGAAGATTTTTGTTACAGAACGAAACAACGCTTTGACACGAGGCATTCCGCGGGTCGTTACATAACGATCTATCATTGTTTTATCATCACACTCGCGTTCATTCGTACATGGATCAGGTTTTTCGTTACGTAGCTACCTTTCGCCAACATGACTTGGTGAGATGCGGTTTGCATTTGAGGCAAGAATGGGTGCGGGATGCGCAATTACCAAAAGTACAGAGGAAGGATGCCATCTGTGGTGGACAGGCGACAACGTGATGCCACGTTAAGGCATATCATCGTTGGCTCAAGGAGCGCAATGAAGAGAGAAACGACGACTGGAGCGAGAGGCTCAGCGGGAGGCGGAACAACTTGAGGAGTGTAAGTTCGCGAGCAAGAGGAAGCGTGGAAGGGTCTGATGCAGGAGAAGCGCGAAAAAGCTGCTTTCGTAAATGGCGGCTTGAGGAGGCAGTACGGCAGGCAGCGCTAGACTACCAACGCTGGTAAGATTCTATTGAACAACATGGGGCGGACTCTGTAATCTGAAAAAGCACTGTTTCGACACAGCTGTCGAATGTTCATTGTTGACACGTGGATGGAACGTCATCACGTTGAAACATGAGGGGTCTGGTGTTGTCCGCTGAGGAGCGGAATCGTTTAATGCATGTGCTGAATGGAAATATCATGAAGCCACAGCAGTACTCCCGGCGGGAACGAACAAAGTCTGAGTCGGTTCGATATTCACCTTACGAGAAAAAGAAGGTGTACACCATCTACAAGGCAGAACCCGCTACTCCAAAAAACTACAAAGGACTAGGAGTGATGGGTAGCTGTTATGATGACGAGTCGTCGTCCAATCTAATCAATGATGTAATGCCACGAGGATTTGTCCGAGACAATAACAATGAAAGTCTGGCGAAACGCGATGAGTAGACAGACGCAATCCGACGAAGGAGACTCAGGCTTGAGACGAGTGAGGCGGATGAAGTGCTTGAACATCGATTTGACATAATCACCAGACTTAGAGTCCAGAGATGTAATTGTGTATTACAAGTATAGTCGACTTAAGGTTCGACTAAGACAAACTCTCGTATTTATATCGTAAACCTACTGTCCTGTAAAAGTATGAACGTGTTAGAGAATGATATCATAAGCTATGAGATCATATGCGTCATTAGTGATATCATAGCGACGCGTCATAGAAACGAAAAAGATGGTAAGCATAGTTCTAGATAAAAAGGGTCACGCTATGTGAGCGGTGACATTGCAATAAATAGAGGAGATGTGGCGATGCATAGATAGTCAGGAAAGGAAGGGGTGCTGACATAAAGCAATGAAAATGTTCGGCATGGTTGTAACACCTAGCTCTTACTTTAGAAGAACTTGTCCACAAGTCTAATCCGATATCAATACAAAAGTGAAAACAAAGTCGAGGGCTTACTCGACATTATTAAATTGCGGTTCGGTCCACCAAGCTGGTTTTCGAGGCGGAATTCTTGTCGTCATACGCTATCATGGGGGGGGGGCCCCGATTTCGGTTTATTAAAACAGCAACGGCGTTCGTCCCGTCATTATCAAGGTGACATGTTCCAGGCGGGTTCCCTGTTGTATCCTTGGCGCGTTTCGGCGAGTTGTGCGTGGGCGAGTAGGAGGTGGGCGCGAAGGGGAGACGCGGTTGCTGACGTTCGGCGCGTGCTGATGGTCCAGGGTGTTGTCCGGCATCAACGGTTCGGTTACTAATAGGTCTAGGGAGGATTGCTCGACTAGGGACATGCTGTGATGTCAGTGTCCTGCGGAATTGCAAGATCATCACTGAGGGCGGCGTGGTTGCTTTCGTGGTGGCCTGTGGCGTTGTGGGAAGCCGTTTCCTCTCTGTCTAGGCGGAGTAACGATGGGGGATTATAACTGATGTGATAGATGTGCGTGAGGATTGAATGGGCTATACAAGCCGGAGGACGTGGTCCTTCTGGTTGTCCGTGTGCCGAGAGGGGCCTCGTCATAAGGCGGCAGTAGAGTCGAGTTCGCAAGAAGTCTGACTACTACTTGCGTTTCATTCCCATTAAGGAATAGTGTGCGGCGTGGCAATCGGTTCTCGTGGAATTTATCGTTTTACCAAACTAACGCAGCTAGGGTCTGTTTTTCGGCTTCTTCAATTTGTCCAAGATGTCGCCGATCCGATCTTGAATTTCATCTGAGATGTCGATAATCTCATGTCGATTAGGAACGCAGTAAATGGGGTTGAACGCAGGATTGATCTTGATCAAGTTCCTGACATCATTGTGTTGGGGGGGATACGTATATGGTTAGCTCGGACAAAGGAGGGGCCTTGGATGGCGCCAATGATGTATGTTCAATGTCGGTTATTAATAGGCGGCGGAGGAGATCCAGGGCAGCTATCGAGATTGATCTGGATTGGACTCGGTGAGTTCCCACACTGGTGGTTGATGTTGAATGAAAGTTTCGACGAGGGTGAGTAACAGTCGAAGTTTGTATCTCGATGGCGATCTGTCTGATGGCGATGGCGTGTGTTGCCTGGACGAAGGTATTCTCCAGACTTGGTGGCAAGACGAACAATGATTGTTGATCCAGTTTTGATCCGGGCGAAAGTGCAGGTTTCCCTAATTCGACAAGTATTTGTGGATAGGTAGCAAAGAGACAAATGGCTCCTGAAAATCCATGAGTTCCTGCGAGTTGGCATGGTTCGTTGGGCCTCTACTTCTCTGATGTAGAATATTCGTTCTGCACTGCTGGTAGCCTTGGCTGCCATCTGCTGGACTGTTTCGGGTGCCATCTTCGTATCCATCGGAGCGGTCCGATGAATGTGTCCATGACTACTCTCAGGTACCGACAATGACTAGAGTCTGATTCTCGTAATTCTGTTGGTACGTCTTCTCGCATGGGCGAGGAGGAGATTTGGGCGGTGGTGGTCGAGGTGGGCGTCGGTGTAACGGGACTACGAGGGTCATTGGTCTGTGGGATATGTGACTCCGGCACGATGTCATTAGGGTCGAAGTCGGAAGGGGTGTCATCGCGTGGATCAATAAGCCTGGGGGGTGTAGCGTTGAGCCTAGCGATGAAAGGGTTAAGGGATCGTCCTTGCTCATCGACTGCATGGTAGGTGGAGTAGATTGTGAATGGGCGGAGGGAGGAGTGGGAAGACATATAGTTTCCGGTTTGTTTTAGCGATGCAAGATTGCTGGGCTAATGGATCGTCTTCTGCTTTTATAATGTCTCTAGCAGTTCTTCGCATTTGTCAGTTGCGTTCAGGTTCCCAAGTGTTATTGCGTGTCATAACGCTTTCCATTTGACGAGATATTTGATACGAGTTTCCTTTCTTGCGATGCGTGATGATCGCTTCAACAACTTCATACTTTTTTGTCCCTTGATGACGGTCAGGTGGTGGTCTCGTTTCATTTTGGTCCATGTGCATCGGTTTTCTTTGTAGGGCATAAGGAGTGCTGCATGAAATACTGGATGAATTTTCGCCATTGGCTTGGTAATTTTTAGTCTGTAACGCACTGTCCTAGAACTTTTTTCCTCATAGAGACGGTCCCTTCCGTTTAGGGGG
>JAENRT010000035.1:172190-185322 GCA_032173475.1 Amanita phalloides | reverse complement strand
GATAAGGTGTAACTTTAGTACAGAAAAACCTTCCTATTGCTACACATAAACTAAAAAAGTTGGATGGCAAGTTTGTGGGACCACTGGAGGTGATTAGGGAAAGTCGGAGCAGAGTGTACCGTTTTAAAAATTCCCACAGTCATTGGAGGATATACAATGTGTCAATGAGGTTCTGCTAAAACCATACAGAGAACCTGTGTTCCCTAGACAGAAGGGAAAAAAGCAGCAGCTCGGAAAAAGCTCAGATGGTGGAAGAGTCAAAGATGAAGAAATATGAGGTGAGGAAATCTTGACAGTCGTGTCAGCGGCCGAGGAGGAGGAAAATTGAATACTTGATCAAATGGCCGAAATTATCCACGAGAGGAGTCATCTTGGGAACCAGCGCTCAATGTTTACAAATGCCAGCGCAAAAAGTTAAAAAGTTCCACAAAGAAAATCCCTCAGCACCAAGGATGATTCAAAGCCGAGAAATGAAGTTTTCATTCACTATACAAATTATAACAGAGCCACAGGTTTCCAAATCACTCTTTGGTGGGAACGGCAAATTTGAAGAAGGAATATTTGGAGAGTTGGAAAGAAACTGAAGAGGTGGAAGGGAGACCGACAAACCCATTTATGAGGAAGCTCGACAAAATGGGACATTCTCAAGAAAGAGAAAAATCCCAACAGGTGCAACCGAAAAAAAACAAACGGTGGCACCACAACATAACAGGCCAAGAAGTCTTTTACCTCTATAAAAGGCAAAGAGAGGGAAATACCGAAGGAGCAGATGGAACCCAAGGAACCGACAACTGGAATGATGATGCATCATTGTTCAATGATGAACCCACTCCCCGGAAGACACAAGGGCGGTGATATCGAAGTTAGACAAACCTCAGAATGAAGAAACATTGGAGGAGTCTGACAACGACAAATCGGATTGTGATACAGTCATGCATTACGAAGACTTGTCACATGGAAAAGGGGGAGGAAGAAGCATGAAGATGAAGACCCGGTGTCTTTGGATTTTTCTTCAGTAGTATAGTTTTTTCTTTTCAGGTTTTAGGATGGTCATGGTATAGGCTTCTGGGAGGCCTATGGGACGAGATCACGGATCAAGCAGATCAAGACGTTTGCATTTCATGAGGACATGAATCTTAAGGGGGGGGTGATGTTATGAACCAACCCCTGAGTTCGACGTTTTGACGCATTCGACACCTTATCCGGCATATCTCATTTATTATCTATAATGCAAGGCGTAGGCGTATACTCACCAACCATGGCAGGAGTACAGCTGCCTTATCAAGTTGTACAGAGGAGGGACAGAGCATTGGCAAAGCCACCACAGTTGAGCTGACATATAGGCCAGAGTGGGAAGACAATCGCAACCCAAGGGGATAGTGGCCGAAGAGCAACTGTATAGCCCTAGGGATCTATCAAGGGCAATAGTCAAAGGCGATAGTGGACAACAAGGATCACTTAGCATGAAGGTGTTATGATAACACCATTGGATCTTCTTAAGGTCGTAGAGGCACTAAGGATGAAGACTCGTATACACCAAAGGCGAAGGCAGACAGAAGACTCTATCGGAGTAGATCATGGACTTGGACGACAGGATCAAGGGCTCGATACAGATTCGATCTTATCTAAAAGGTCTTATTCTTATCTTATCGTTATCACATCAGGATGGAAAACCCTATCGGGTTTATCGAAGATCTTATCAGGATCTTATCTTGGAGATTACATAAGCGGACCATGAGTCGGACATGAGGATGAACGCTGAGGGGCAGAGAGGTAGAGGCACAGTAGTGGCACAGTAGGAATGAGGGAGACGGTAGGCAGGAGTTGGGTTTAGGATTAGTGGAGTATATAAGGAGGGCTTATAGTAGGTAGTTACTCTAAGACTCGAGATAGTTTGTCTTGCTCAGGCAACTACTGTTGTTCTTACATTCCATTCATTGTTTCATTCTCAGTTCTCTTTGCTCACTTACCAGCGAGCTTGAGTGTTGTGTTTAGTCTGAGTGTAGCTCCTAACAACGAGCTGGATATGAAAAAGGAGAAAGGGACAATGAGGATGTGATATTGTTAAAAGAGGATTTGTTTATACGTTGGGACAGAAGTGAGATAGGATTAGAAAAACTGGAAAAAGATATTAAAAAAGTAAATAAGAGACAATGGACAAACAAGTAGAAAAGTATTAAAGAGAAAAAAGAGGATTTGAATACGAAAAAGAACAGAATTTGGTGACATGGAAGGGAAGGATTTACGTGCCCGCGGTAATACGATTAAGGGAAGAAGTAATCCAGATACATCATGATAGAGGACACCCAGGGATAGCAAAAACCTTGGAATTGATAACTCAGGGATATTGGTGGCCGAATATGGGAGAGGACATTAAGAAATACATCCAAGGATGTAGGACTTGCCAGACAGTCAAGCTGGACAGACAAAAACAAGCAGCTCCTGTTAAATCCCCATGCAATACTGGATATTCCCTGGAAACACATATCAGTAGATCTAATTGGACCCTTACCAGAATCAAAGGGATACAATGCGATCTTAACAGTGGTAGATCGATTTTCAAAGATGGTGTATTTCCTACCTACCAATACAACGATAACATTGTTAGGAGTAGCCACCTTATACCGGGATCATATTTTCAAAAATCACAGAGTACCGGAAAAGATCATCAGTGATCGGGGACCACAATTTGTATCCAAATTCATGAAAGAACTTTTTGGAATACTGGGAATTAAAGGCAATCCATCGACCACATTTCATCCACAAACAGATGGACAGACAGAAAGGGTTAATCAGATAGCAGAACAATTACTATCTACTTTTGTCAACGAAAATCAGGACGATTGGAGTGATTGGTTAGCAATAGCTCAGTTCTGCTATAACGATTGGGAACACTCGGCTACAGGATATTCTCTTTTCTATATGAATTACGGATGGCATCCAAACAAAGGAACAAAAATTGATACAGGTCATATTACGGTCGAGGTGGTTACACAGTTCATGGGAAGACAAGTGGAGGTCTGGAACCAGGCTCAGAATGCTCTTAAGAAGGCACAGGAGGCAATGTCATTACAATATGACAAAAGAAAAAAGGCATCTATTTGTACAAAAAATAGACCGATCTAGTGACATAAATGCCAAACACTCTGCCAACAGTTCGACCACAAAAAAACTAGGCGAGCGATTTCTTAGGACCATATAAAGTTCTCGAAAGATTGGGACCCATCTGCGTACCAAATTCTCATCCCTGCATCCTGGAGGTGTACAACATTTTTTAACGATCATTGTTAAAACCATATCACACACCTTCGTTTCCAGTTACAAGCCAGCATAAAATTGCAGGCCAAAAGAAGAAGCAGGAGAAGAGGATACCACCAGCGACTATGAGTTGGAAAAAAATACTTGATAGTCGAATCAACCAATGAGGGTGTGGTCAGTTAGAATATTTGGTGAAGTGGAAAAATTACCCGCTCGAAGAAGCTTCGTGGGAACCGGCGCGGAATTGCGACCATGCCAAGAGGAGTGTTGATGATTTCCATCGACTCAATCCGGGAGCACCGAGAAGACTCCATGGACGAGAACTATCGTTCACGCCATATTTAAACTATACCCAACCACTGGTGTCTAAAAAATTATACGGGTGGGAAGATGGAAAATTTGAACGAGAGTACCTGGAAAAGCTGGAACGTAATTGGCAAAAATGGAAAGGAAATCGCCGAGAAGCGGAACGAATGGATCCTGATCATGTGGAACCCGATCCTTGAAGAGGGGGTTATGTTATGATTTCTTTATTTTCTCATTTTCTTGATTATATAAGACGCAGCCACAGGGAGGTTATGTCAGCAACTACAGGATGGCTGAGTCATCGAGAGTCAGGAGGGAAGAGGTCACATGATATGGACTCATGGGGAACATGAGGTCAAAGGTATATAAGGAGTGGTTAGTAGGTAGTGCTCCTTAGCCTTATGATTGTTTCTGTCGTCCACAGATCAACTATTGCTCTCTTCCTCTTCTCTTCTCAAACCTTGAGGTTATTGTTGGAATGACCTTCTAACAAAGTCAGAGTGACTGAGTGCCTCCAAATCATATTCCAAGAGCCTTTTTGATCTGAAACCCCAGCATGACATAGTGTTTGAAGGACAGCGAAAAAACTTGTTGGTATTAGGCAGGTGGTGTGTATTGCACTTCTGAGTCAAGTAACCCATCTGGGCAATGTGTGATGGTGCATCAGTATTCAATATCACTGTGATATGGCTGGCCTCGAATCCCAGTTGTATGCTGCATAACATTACTGGCAATGCATCACCAGAGCTTCACTATTTGCAGAAATGATCATTTTGAGATTTTCAGACAATCAAGTATGAGTTGTAAAGGTAGTATATGATGCTGATAGAGTCAAATAGCTGCCAGCTTCACATCGCAGGAGATTTTACAGTGCTGAGTGGTAACCCTATGCTAGGTTTATGATTGAGTGTGAGTTGGCCAAATAATGCAAAAGACAGTTATGCAAACTGCTGTAAACAGATTTTCACCTCACCTGTGGACATTTCTTGAGCATGATGATATCAGACTATCCTCCTGCATATCTTGGACTGTCAGAAGGCAGGAATTGGATGAGAAGTTGGGAGTTCTAGCTAGACAAGTGTAGAACATAGTTCTATTGTGTGTGAAGTGAGGTGGCAGTGCACCATGTCTCCCTTCCTGCCACCTCGTCATCCAGTCAGCATTAGGGAGGCTCCACCACCCTCCTCACTCTTTCACTCCCACCCTCCTCACCCTCTCTGAGGTCCATACTAAGGAAGTCAAACAGTACATCAAGAATTCCCTTCAATTCCTTCCTAGTCTGACATGTTGGATTGCTGCAAGGCTCACCTGTTCAGTGCCTGCCCACCCTCACAGCTTGCCTCACCAACCCCCAGCATTTCTGACTGGGAGTCCCTCCTGGGGCTTCACCCACCAGTATCATTCATCAACAGGTTAGATAAAGGACATTTGTACATAAGACACATAAACACCTACCCATTATCTACCCTCCACAAAAGCCTCACACTATCTCCCTCTGTCCACAGGGCATACAAGCCATAGCAGGCATAGAGGCACATTTATCTGTTAATGCCGCTAATGTTTTGTAGTCTGTTATATGAGTCATCTCTCTGCCTCCTGCCACGTCCTCACAGCCTCACCACTCACCACCTCGTGCCATACCTCTCACTGTCCCTTGTCTCCAATTAGTCTTGTTACCTTGCCCCCTCCTTGCATCACCTACCCTCCTGCCCCTCCTGCCATCATGCTGATTCATTTTGCATTCACTTTCTCCCTGAAGGTGCCTACCTTTGCCCTCCTCTCATCATTCTCTCCACCCTCTCACCACTACTCTCTAACCCTCCCTGTGACCAACTCAACCTTTTACCATTAAAAACACCTTGTAATAGGATTACCATGGATGTGCTACTTACACAAGAATACATACTTTGTGTACAAGAACACATTGATTCATGATGCAATGGTATTTGACATGAGTCGCCTGTGTGCGAGTTTGATTGGCAGGGGATGAGTAATCATTAATCAAGGGTCGACGGACGGCGGTCGGCTATCGATGGTCGGTTAAAGACATTCGGAGCTCGAAAACAGAGCTGTCCAGGATCTGTTGCCATATGCCCCTATACTGATTATCTAATAAATACGGCATTATAATCATCGGAAAAATTACCACGTTTCCAGAAAATCACACCAGAGTTTGAAGTTGCGATGAAGACATCGTTGTCTTCCCAGTTTCAGTTGCTTCCTTCCCGACTACAAGCCATATCTAAGGTGGGGGTCGATCAACTTGAATAATCGCTCACCAATCCCCTAATAGCCACAGATACTAGTATCCGCGAATTAGGACTTAACCTCCGGGATGGACTTGGACCGCTTGGTGACGAACAAGAGATAGGCGCTAACTATATTCATCTTTACGAAGGCTCGCCATCTAACAGGAGAACAGGTTGACATTGTTGCAGCTTTATCGAATCTGAAACATGCGCGATTTCTATCTTAGCGTCTGTTGCTTCCCTGACACATCTGGTTCTCCTTCAAAGAGTTGTTTGGGTCTTATATTACTCGCCTCTTCTCGTCTAAATTTCTTGCTGCTGCTACATTCTTAAAATTGGCCATTTACGCGACGTCATCATTGCCAGAAGACTCGGCAGCCACACGTGTGAAGTGAAGGACTGCGAAACTGATCTTTCTCGCCTCATTCCTTGTCGTTGTGCATACACGCGGCGCTTGACCAGGGACTTATGCGTAGACCAAGAGCAACTTTCGCTGCTGTGTCACACCAACCTTACATGTATAGGCAAACTATGACAATAAACAGTTTCGACTACATTCCGACAAAGGACATATTTATACAAAGAAAATGCATGGAAGTTATGACTGTTTGTCTTCAATCATAGTATTCATCCTATCGACTGCAAACGTACCGAAAGAAGGGTCTACTTATGCTTCAGTTGAAGCAGACGCAAACTTGTTCATCTGCAAGAAATTGTTGATTCTTTCCATCGGTCAGAAGAGAAAATTTGCTTACTATTGCAGTAACCATTCTTGTAGCCCAATTCAAGGCAGTGTGCGTAGCAACCTGGATTGCCAAAGAACTGACAAAAAAAAGCTGGCTGATCAGGAGTAGTGTCTGCCGGTAAGGCGTGCACGCTGCTCAAGAGAAGAGCAACAGCGACGAGTGGGGAAAAGAGAGTTTGAGGGCGGAAGTACATGTTAAGAGGGCGAGTCGATGTATAGCGGAGGATCTCTGGAATGCGAGTCGCCACTGACTTGTTCCCTCTCTCCGGGAATGCAGAGATTTTATACCTCTTCGTTAATCGAAAAATTCCATAACTAGCCCCTCCAATACGGGTCTGGCATATGACACACATCGGACCAATCGTTGTAGCCGTGGAACATCTTTACATGCACATCACCTTACTTAGGTAGATTTGATGTTAATCCCCGCAGCGCTGTCTCGGTCATACTTAAGTGGTTAGGATGATGGCGCCAATCACACAGCATCGCCGTATTCCATTCCAATCCGTCTTGGCTCATTTTGTGTAAAGGGATTGTCCTCTGCCTTCGGAAACATCAGTTAATGGACAATCTTATGGTACCTAGCCTGAGCGTCCTCTCTTTGTAACTCTCCATTAAGGATCCCGGCCTGAGCGCTGAAGCCTGAGTTTATCATCCACCTCTACGAAATCTCATGCGGGTTTCTTTGATCATTACCCGGGCCGCCTGGCTATATGTCTTGGCTATCTGCAGCTAAGCCATTCCTGGTCACACCAATGCTGCTCATACAAAGAATAGGCATCCCGCGCCGCACGGATGTGCAGCTGTTGACTCGTTTAGAGGCAAGTTGGTGAAGCGCAGAGCTCTTGAATGTGAACCCCATACTTTTTCGTTGAGCGAGGATTTTGGTTGATTTGTATTTTTCCTCGTAAATCTGTTTTTTGATGCGATCGCATACACGCCACACTTGACTGAGCTTGACTGGCAGGTGTCGCGGAGCGTACACATCTGTGAAGGCAGTCATGCACATTGTAGCGGAAATTACACCCTCAGCTATTCCTTCCTTGGTGGTCTGAAACAACTTCCATTCAACTGTATGGGCCATTTTAAGAATGAGCGTTGGAGCTGCGCCACCAGTTTGCCGATGAGTATCAGGAAATAAAGGTTTGAGTCCACGTCCATCCGTCCCATCTACCGATCTACGATGCGGATGTACCCATGCTATGACCCCGAAACAAGCCTCCAGGTACCTGAATGTGTCAGTATCTTTCGCAACAGAGTCTGAAGAATACACTCCTACTACGAACTGGTGCTAGCCTCGCGCGCTGAATTTTCAAGAACAAAATCATTTATTAGAATGGGGAATATACATTATCCAATGCTGCAATAGATATTGTACAGCCTTAAGCAATCTGAATCTTCTTGGGTGCGAACTCGGGTCCAGTCTTGGGGAACGTGACAGTCAGAACACCATGGTCCATCGCTGCCTCAATATCGCTATCCTGTTTTGCAATCAGTACGCATTCGTCAAGTTAATCATGAACATACCTTGATGCCCTGCGGAAGCTGCAAAGTTCGAGAGAACTTGCCATACCGTCTTTCACGGACAGCATAGCCATTCTCGTCTTGTTCAGAAGAAATCTTGTTCTCCGCAGAAATCGTCAGGCGGTTGTTATGAACGTCGATGTTGACGTTCTCCTTGGACATGCCTGGTAATTCGAATGTGGCCGTGACTGTATTGTTCTGCGCGTTCTCGTGCAGATCCATTCTGTGTGTTGGAGCACGTTAGAAGTCTCCAATACCATCTGTAAGATAATGACGTACCTCGGTCTCATTTTGACCGCGTTGTCGCCATGGTCATGGCTGCGGCGCGGCGCGGCGCTACAGCCATGGGTTGAGGCGTCATTGAAGAGGCGGTTGAAGTCGACGAAAGGCTCGTAGAAGTAGGTGTACATGTTTATCGGTGTTTTAGACTTTTATTGAGGAGGACAGTTGCTTTTATATCTTGTCTTTGACAATGACGCGTCCCTCTAGCTGCTACGCTTGCACTCGCGAAGCTTCCAGAATTCCATTACTCACAATACTACGTGATTTCGGCCACTCTTGCTAACGCGTTTCCTCTCGACGGTTAAGCAAAAAAAGCGCTGCTGACGGAACAAACTCTAGCGAACTGATATGCAGGATAGTACTTACTTACTCACCAATGTTTCTTTTGATACAGAAATGACTTGGCATGAAGGTATCGTTTCAAAAGCTTTGGTTGTCCAAAGGTCTGAAATTCTAGAACATTCCTGTCCAGTCTCCATTAGTTTAGCGCCCTCCTAAGGCTTGAAAAGAATGTAGCACGTTCGGGAATTGCATTGGCTGCAAGTGTCACACCGCTCGTCAAAGTACACTGATTTTCTAGAAAATCGAAAATCGCAAGGGGAGCCATACTTGTGACTGGTGACATCGTGACGGTTGTAATTATCTCAACGCCCAGATTCGACCTCCCGTACTTTCCTCCTCATCACATCACCTGCGGGCGTCGGCTCGGATGCATGGACAGTCGGAGACATGAAGACGACGGAGTTCATCTTTGGGCCATTGCAGCGACAGCGAAGACGAGTGTGGCAACGGATGTTGGATGGATCGCATAGCGGACTGAACGCGTATTGTCTTGACGCGCATGGTTCAGGTCAGCGTGCGGTGATGCTCAAATCACAGGTGGCGCGGGAACAGATCATAACAGTCATTAATAATGCGCCCAGGCAACGAGAAGACCTGCATACATGGCCGCAGTAATCTGCACGGGAGGAAGGAAGGCAAAAGGAAGGCCTGTCAGTCTGTATATGCAGCTGCAACTGGAGTGGCCTCCAACTCAGCTGGATTTGAGGTGTTGGTGCAGGGCAAGGTGGAGGAAAAGGTCGGCAGGGGAGAGGTCGTTGTGAGTTATCCCAGTCCGTTGACATTCTCGCACTCAACAGCCTTTTCATCAATAGCTCTTATCGCCTGGGAAATCGCTAATCCCACCATCACAAGACAACAGTTGCCCGGTGCAACCATTTCAAGCCGGCCACCTTGTCAAATCGATCTTGAGTGCTAGCCGCAACGGCGCGCTCGTATTCCCTCGGGTCGACCGACGTTACCGCCCAGGAATCGTCACAAGCTCCTCTTGTGTCCTGGAGAGCGGCGGAGATTCGGGACGTCCAGTGAAACGAGCGCGCTACATCCCAATGAACCCTTCGCGCGTGTACGAGGGAGCATGAGCAGGGAGAGCAAAAGAAGCAGATGAGAGGCAACGGAAGCAGGGGGACGATGGAGAGAGCAGAAAGAAGTAGGGGAAGGACGGAGGGGAGGGACGGGGAACCATAATGGTATGAGGAACCCGGGAGCGACGATGAAAGCCGTTTTCGGACGCTCACGCGTCATGCGGAAGCCTATAGAACGGCGTCAGTGTTCGCCACTTTCTTTCCAATCGCCCCATCTTCTATTCCCTCCTCACCCGACACTCCACCACTCATCGACTCTTGACTCATCTCCGACCTCGATTCGTCTCTGGGTTGATCAACTTGAATAATGATTTATCAGGAATCCCCTAAATATCTAGCCGGAATAGGCCTGGACTGCTCATTGTCGAACATGAGACGGGCACTAACTATATTAATCTTTACGAAGGCTCATCATCTAACAGGAGAACAGGTTGACATTGTTGAAGCTTTATCGAATCTGGAACATGTGCGATTTCTATCTTAGCGTCTGTTACTACCCCGACACATCTGGTTTTCCGTCAAAGAGTTGTTTGGGTTATAACTCACCTCTTCTCGTCCGACTTTCTTCCTGCTGCTACGTTCTTAAAATTGGCTATTTACGCCACGTCCTCATTGCCAGAAGACTCGGCAGCCACACGGAGGTGAAGCAGGGAATGCTTATGTATTGAGAGGTGAAGCGGAGGACTGCGAAACTGATCTTTCTCGCCTGATTCCTTGTCGTTGTGCAGACATGCGACGCTTGACTAGGGACTTGTGCGTAGACCAAGAGCAACTTTCGCTGCTGTGTCACACCAACCTTACTTGTATAGGCAAACCATGACAATAAAGAGTTTCGACTACAAAGGACATTCTTATACAAAGAAAACGCATGGAAGTTCTGACTGTTTTTCATCGATCACAATATCCATCCTATCGACTGGGAACGTACCAAAAAGAAGAGATGAATCATATGCTTCATTTGAAGAAGCAGTCGCAGACTCCATCTGCAGGAAATTGTCAATTGTTTCCATCAGTCCAAGAGGAAGAATGTTACTGTCGCAGGAAGCTCCCAGTGGCCCAAAAGCCAAGGCAGTGCGCCTCACAACATGGGAGCCCACAGAGTTGACAACTAAAAGCTGCTGTCGGAAGTAGATTCTGCGGGTAAAGCGTGCACGCTGCTCAAGAGAAGAGCAACAGCGACGAGTGGGGAAAGAAAGCTGAGGGGAAGTACATGTTAAGAGGCGAGTCGATGTATAGCGGAGGATCTCTGGAATGCGAGTCGCACTGACTTGTTCCCTCTCCCGGATGCAGAGATTTTATACTCTTCGTTATGGAATTTTTCTCCAATACGGGTCTGGCATATGACACACATCGGACCAATCGTTGTCGTTGAAGATGCGAACGCGCCGTGGAGCATCTTTTACATGCACTCACCTTACTAGTAGATTTGATGTTAATCCACAGCGCTGTCTCGTCATACTTTAAGTGGTTAGATGATGCGCTAATCACACAGCATCGCCGTATTTCATTCCAATCCGTCCTGGTCATTTGTGTAAAGGGATGGTCCTCCACCTTCGGAAACTTCATTCGATATCCTAAGGTTTACGAGTCTTCGACACAACCAACAGGTCCTCTCTTTACATCTTTGTTAAGGATCCCCGGAGCCTGATTTATGTGCGTCTACGGAATCATGCGGGTTTCATTGATCATTGCCGCTTGGCTATCATTGCAACTAAGCCTTTTTTGGTCCACATACGTCACCAAATGCTGTTCATACGAAGAACTTGGCTTGCATTCGCATGCAGTGTCATGAAGTAGGATACAGTTGATTCCTTGAGAGGCAAGTCTTTGAAGCCGGAGCTTTTGAATGCGAATCCATATTTTTTTCGTTGAGCGAGGATTTTGATGTGATTTTTTATTTTACCGGGTGAAATCTGCTTTTTTTTGATACTATTCCATCCTTGGCGGTCTGAAACATCTTCCACTCGACAATATAGGCCATTTTAAGATCAAAATGAGCGTTGTGGAGCTGCCACCAGTGTGCTGATGAGTATCAAGTTGAGTCTCTAGGTCCATCCGCCCATCTACCGATGCGATGTACCAATGATATGACCCCGAAACAAGCCTCAGGGTCTGAATGTGTCAGTATATTTCGCAACAGAGTCTGGAGATACACTCTACTAGAATTGATGCCATCTAGCGCGCTGAAATTTCAAGAACAAAATCATTTATAGAATGGGGAATATACATTATCCAATGCTGCAATAGATAATTGTACAGCCTTAAGCAATCTGAATCTTCTTGGTGCCACATCGGGTCCAGTCTTGGGAACGTGACAGTCAGAACACCATGGTCCATCGCTGCCTCGAATATCGCTATCCTGTTTTGCAAATCATACGCATTCGTCAAGTTAATCATGAACATACCTTTGATGCCCTGCGGAAGCTGCAAAGTTCGAGAGAACTTGCCATACCGTCTTTCACGGACAGCATAGCCATTCTCGTCTTGTTCAGAAGAAATCTTGTCTCCGCAGATATCATCAGGCGGTCGTTATGAACGTCGATGTTGCCGTTCTCCTTGGACATGCCTGGTAATTCGAATGTGGCGTGACTGTATTTTTCTGCGCGTCTCGTGCAGATCCATTCTGTGGTGTTGGAGCACGTTAGAAGTCTTCAATCCCATCTGTAAGAAATGACATACCTCGGTCTCATTTGACCGCGTTGTCGCATGGTCATGGCTGCGGTGCGGCGCGCCCTACAGCCAATGGTTGAGGCGTCATTGAAGAGGCGGTCGAAGTCGACGAAAGGGTCGTAGAGCCAGTAGGTGTACATGTTTTTCGAGGCTGGTTAATTTTATTGAGGACAAGAGATACCCGTTGCTTTTATATTGCGTTCGACAATGACGCGTCCCTCTAGCTGCTGCGCTTGCATCCTACTCGCGAAGCTTCCAGAATTCCATTACTCACAATACTACGTGATTTCGGCCACTCTTGCTGACGCGTTTCCTCTCGACTTAATCGAAGGTTAAGCAAAAAAAGCGCTGCTGACGGAACAAACTCTAGCGAACTGATATGCAGGATAGTACTTACTTACTCACCAATGTTTCTTTTGATATAGAAATGACTTGGCATGAAGATATCGTTTCAAAAGCTTTGGTTGTCCAAAGGTCTGAAATTCTAGAACATTCCTGTCCAGTCTCCATTCGTTTAGCGCCCTCCTAAGGCTTGGAGAGAATGTAGCATGTTCTGGAATCGCATCGGCTGCAAGTGTCGCACCGCTCGTCAAAGTACACTGATTTTCTAGAAAATCGAAAATCGCAAGGTGAGGAGAGCTACAGATTCCCGTTTTCCCATATTTGTGACTGAT
>JAENRT010000035.1:52277-167670 GCA_032173475.1 Amanita phalloides | reverse complement strand
ACAGCAGGATTTACTCACCAATGTTTCTTTTTGATAAGAATGACTTGGCATGAAGTATCGTTTCAAAAGCTTTGGTTGTCCAAAGGTCTGAAATTCTAGAACATTCCTGTCAGTCTCCATTGTTTAGCCGCCCTCCTAAGGCTTGGAGAGATGTAAGCGTTCGGAAGCAGCGGCTGCAAGTGTCGCACCGCTTCGTCAAAGTACAACTGATTTTCTAGAAAATCGAAAATCGCAAGGTGAGGAGAGCTACAGATTCCCGTTTTCCCATATTTGTGACTGGTGACATCGTGACGGTTGTAATTATGATTCGACCTCCTCCTCATCACATCACCTGCGGGCGTCGGCTCGGATGCATGGACAGTCGGAGACATGAAGACGACGGAGTTCATCTTTGGGCCATTGCAGCGACAGTGAAGACAAGTGTGGCGACGGATGTTGGCGCAGGAACAGATCACAACAGTCCTTAATGATGCGTCCAGGCAACGAGAAGACCTGCATACATGGCCGCCGTAATCTGCACGGGAGGAAGGAAGTAAAGGAAGGCCTGTCAGTCTGTATACGCAGCTGCAACTGGAGTGGCCTTCAACTCAGCTGGATTTGAGGTGTTGGTGCAGGGCACGGTGGAGGAGAAAGTCGGCAGGGGATAGGTCATTGTGAGTTATCCCAGTCCGTTGACATTCTCGCACTCAACAGCTTCCACAGCCTTTTCATCAATAGCTCTTATCGCCTTGGAAATCACTAATCCCACCATCACAAGACAAACAGTTGCCCAGTGCAACCATTTCAGCCAACTGCCTAATACATCAGCTGCCACCTTGTCAAATCGATCTTGAGTGCTAGCCGCAACGGCGCGCTCGTATTCTCTCGGTCGACCGACGTTACCGCCCAGGAGTCGTCACAAGCTCCTCTTGTATCAGATTCAGGACGTCCAGTGAAACGAGCGCACTACATGCCAATGGACCCTTCACACGTGTACGAGGGAGCAGGAGCAGGGAGAGCAAAGGAAGCAGATGAGAGGCAACGGAAGCAGTGGGACGATGGAGAGAGCAGAAAGGGAGGGACGGAGGGGAGGGACGGGGAACCATAATGGTATGAGGAACCTGGGAGCGACGATGAAAGCCGTTTTCTGACACGTCACGCGTCATGCGGAAGCCTATAAAATGTTCGCCACTTTCTTTCCAATCGCCCCATCTTCTATTCCCTCCTCACCCGACGCTCCACCACTCATCGACTCGCCTCTGGCCTTGACTCATCTCCGACCTCGATTCGTCTCTGGGTTGATCAACTTGAATAATGATTTATCAGAAAATCCCCTAAATATCTAGCCGGAATAGGCCTGGACTGCTCGTTGTCGAACATGAGATGCTAACTATATTCATCTTTACAAAGGCTCATCATCTAACAGGAGAACCGGTTGACATTGTTGAAGCTCTATCGAATCTGAAACATGCGCGATTTCTTTAGCATCTATTACTGCCCCGACACATCTGGTTATCCTTCACAGCGTTGTTTGGGTCCTATATAACTCGCCCTTCTCGTCCGACTTTCTTCCTGCTGCTACGTTCTCAAAATTGACTATTTACGCCACGTCACCGTTGCCAGAAGACTTGGCGACCACACAGGGAATGTATATGTATTGAGATGTGAATCAATGTGGAGGGCTGCGGGACTTTCTTGCCTGATTCCTTTTCGTTGTGCATAGTACATGCGACACTTGGCAATGGATTTATGCATAGACCAGGAGCAACTTTCGCTGCTGTGTCACACCAACCTTACTTGTATAGGCAAACCATGACAATAAAGAGTTTCGACTACAAAGGACATTCTTATACAAAGAAAACGCATGGAAGTTCTGACTGTTTTTCATCGATCACAATATCCATCCTATCGACTGGGAACGTACCAAAAAGAAGAGATGAATCATATGCTTCATTTGAAGAAGCAGTCGCAGACTCCATCTGCAGGAAATTGTCAATTGTTTCCATCAGTCAAAAGAGGAAGAATGCTTACTGTCGCAGGAAGCTCCCCAGTGGCCCAAAGCAAGGCAGTGCGCCTCACAACATGGGAGCCCACAGAGTTGACAACTAAAAGCTGGCTGATCGGAAGTAGATTCTGCGGGTAAAGCGTGCACGCTGCTCAAGAGAAGAGCAACAGCGACGAGTGGGGCAAAGAAAGCCTGAGGGCGGAAGTACATGTTAAGAGGGCGAGTCGATGTATAGCGGAGGATCTCTGGAATGCGAGTCGCCACTGACTTGTTCCCTCTCTCCGGGAATGCAGAGATTTTATACCTCTTCGTTGATCGAAAAATTCCATAACTAGCCCCTCCAATACGGGTCTGGCATATGACACACATCGGACCAATCGTTGTCGTTGAAGACATGCGACACGGCGCCGTGGAGCATCTTTTACATGCACTTCACCTTACCTAGATAGATTTGATGTTAATCACAACAGCGCTGTCTCGATCATACTTGTAAGTGGTTAGGATGATAGCGCTAATCACACAGCATCGCCGTATTTCATTCCAATCCGTCCTGGTTCATCTTGTGTAAAGGGATGAGTCCTCCACCTTCGGAAACTTCATTCGATAATCCTAAGGTATTCGAGTCTTCGAACACAACCAACAGGTCCTCTCTTTATCACTCTTTGTTAAGGATCCCGGAGCCTGATTTATGTGCGTCTACGGGAAGTCATGCGGGTTTCATTGATCATTGCCGCTTGGCTATCATGCAACTAAGCCTTTTTTGGTCACATACGTCACCAATGCTGTTCATACGAAGACTTGGCTTGGCATTCGCATGCAGGTGATCATGAAGTAGGAAATACATGTTGATTCCTTGAGAGGCAAGTCTTTGAAGCCGGAGCTTTTGAATGCGAACTCCATATTTTTTTCGTTGAGCGAGGATTTTGATTGATGATTTTTTATTTTACCGGGTGAATCTGCTTTTTTTTGATACTATTCCATCCTTGGCGGTCTGAAACATCTTCCACTCGACAATATAGGCCATTTTAAGATCAACACAAATGAGCGTTGTGGAGCTGCCACCAGTGTGCTGATGAGTATCAAGTTTGAGTCTACTAGGTCCATCCGCCCCATCTACCGATGCGGATGTACCCATGATATAACCCCGAAACAAGCCTCCAGGAGTCTGAATGTGTCAGTATATTTCGCAACAGAGTCTGGAGAATACACTCCTACTAGTAATTGATGCTCATCCTAGCGCGCTGAAATTTCAAGAACAAAATCATTTATCAGAATGGGGAATATACATTATCCAATGCTGCAATAGATATTGTACAGCCTTAAGCAATCTGAATCTTCTTGGGTGCCAACTCGGGTCCAGTCTTGGGGAACGTGACAGTCAGAACACCATGGTCCATCGCTGCCTCGATATCGCTATCCTGTTTTGCAATCAGTACGCATTCGTCAAGTTAATCATGAACATACCTTGATGCCCTGCGGAAGCTGCAAAGTTCGAGAGAACTTGCCATACCGTCTTTCACGGACAGCATAGCCATTCTCGTCTTGTTCAGAAGAAATCTTGTTCTCCGCAGATATCATCAGGCGGTCGTTATGAACGTCGATGTTGACGTTCTCCTTGGACATGCCTGGTAATTCGAATGTGGCCGTGACTGTATTTTTCTGCGCGTTCTCGTGCAGATCCATTCTGTGTGTTGGAGCACGTTAGAAGTCTTCAATCCCATCTGCAAGATAATGACGTACCTCGGTCTCATTTTGACCGCGTTGTCGCCATGGTCATGGCTGCGGCGCGGCGCGGCGCTACAGCCATGGGTTGAGGCGTCATTGAAGAGGCGGTCGAAGTCGACGAAAGGGTCGTAGAGCCAGTAGGTGTACATGTTTTTCGAGGCTGGTTAATTTTATTGAGGACAAGAGATACCCGTTGCTTTTATATTGCGTTCGACAATGACGTGTCCCTCTAGCTGCTGCGCTTGCATCCTACTCGCGAAGCTTCCAGAATTCCATTACTTACAATACTACGCGGCTTCGGCCACCCTGGAGGGTTCAAGGTGGTGCTTTGCGCGCCTCTTGGTAAATTCTAGAACATTCCTGTCCAGTTCTCCGCACCACTCGTCGAGAGCGCTTATGGCGGTGACATCGTGACGGTTGTAATTCAACGCTCTGATGTTATTCGACCTCCCACCTTGTACTTTCCTCCTCATCACAGACAACGACCTCTCCTCCCCCGCCGACTTTCTCCTCCACCGCGCCCTGCACCAACACCTCAAATCCATAAACGACACCAACAACAAAGCGATTATCCTCTCGGTGTCGGAAGACCTGGCGAGATGGAAGGCCATCGCATCCGCTAGCAGGTCCAGTAATGGCGGGCTGGACTTGGACCGGTGTATCGAAGACGGCTCGGTCGAGTTTATCACCGTTCTGTCGCATCTCGCTCCTCACCTGACGACAACTTTCGCTCCCTTCAGACCCCTCTTTGACATCCTCTCTCGGTCGCTCCAGCAAGGTGGTGGTGACGGAGGAGGACTTGTCATCCTCGACGACCTATCGGCGCTCGAATGGATCGGGTACGAAGCGACGGACGTGCTGCGTTTCGTCAGGGCGTTGCGGGCGGCGTGTATAAAGGCAAAGGCGACGCTCGTGGTCAGGTACCACCGGATTTCCTCCGACCTGGAGCCAGAGGATGACACGTTCGCGGCGCTGTACCAGCTCTGCGCGTACCACGTAGAAGTGAGAGGGTTGGCGAGTGGACGGAGCGGGTCCGTGAGTGGGGAAATTGCTCTCCACCCCGGCCCTGCTGCACTTCCTTTGAGTTCAAGAGAGGCAGGTGTAAGAGTTAGAGAACGGAGCAGCGCGATACAGTACAAGCTAACAGACGCAGGCGCCGTGTTTTTTGAAAAAGGAATGCGAGGACTGTAATACACATTTTACTTGATACAGGCTACCACTGTCTCCCAGACCGTCTCCCCCATTCCTTCTCCCTCCGCCGCCGCGCTTCTTCCACATCTTCTCTGTTGAACATGTCAGTGGTGAGGTCGCCGCCGTGAACTGTGCTCGGCGTCTCGCTCCCACTCATTTCGCGTTTCTTGCGCCGAATGAGGGCAAGTGCCCGTTCCCGCTCAGAGGATTCACGCGCGAGGCGGGCCTGGACGTCGTCCTTGGAGGAGGGTTGTTTAGACCGAGTGGGTGGTTCGGGACGCTTGAACCGCCAATCCTGCTCATGCTCGTTCTGCCTGTCGCGAGACGAGATGAGGTGGCGGTTGATCGCTGTCAGCGGGTCCTCGACCGACTTGCGGGCTGCGTCCCGCAGACGCATTTCATTCCCATCTGGGTCGTCTCCGCGACGATTCCTGTAACCATGTCTGCTTCCTGTATCCGGCTCGCCTTTTCTACTAGAGTACCAAGGCCGGAGGTCCTCTTTCGACGGAGCAAGGGCGACACCCTTGTCGTTGGCTGCAGCCGCTGGTGTCTTGGTCGTCTTGATCGTTTTCACCAGCTCGGTCTGCCACACTGTTCATTTTTGATATATATATAAGAGCACGCGAACAAACAGACCTGTTCCAGATCTTGGAAAAAGTTGATGTGCCCGTCTGTCGTTGGAAGCGGGGCAGTGTGGGACGTCACAGCAAGAGGGGTCCGCTCCTCGAGCATACGCTGTTCTTCGCGGTCCTGCTGTCTGCGGCTCATGCCCGCACGCTGGCGAAGGAGGTCAATACGGGCTTCCGAGTCCTGCGGATGGGTATCAGGGTGCTTGGCAGGGAGTGGGAGAGAAGTCATACGGCGAGCATGATGCGGCCTTCTTGCTGAGCCTCTTTGAGTCTTTCCTGTTCTTCATCATGGCGCACACGCTCGATGTTGTCCCGGCGGTAGGGATGGTAGGATTTGTGGTGGGCGATGTTGAGCTTACCCATTTGCGCCTGTGACGTGTGACCATGTGGCTGTGCAGCATAGCATCCCCACCTCACAGAACATCGAGGATCCGCCTCCGTTTACTTTCGAAGGGATCGAGGCCATTATCATAGATAATCAATAACCGCTTCTTCCTGTACAGCTCCAGCACACGCGTGTCATGCACAAGTGTCCTTCCCGATGATCTGCTATGTCAACCAGACAACAAATAACTAGATGGCCTCGACAAATCTCATGCCGTGACATTTCGGAAGAACTTGAACAGAACCACCTATCTCATACATGTTCCAAAGTACTTTATGCGAAAGCATCAATTTGGACATGCGATGCGAAAAAGTGATTGCCGTTACCATCTCGCGTGGTGATGAACAGCCATGAGCGCTCAAGCGCATGAAACCCTGATGACTGGCCCTATAAATATACTTGCCGTGACCATCCACGCTAGTACCTTCAGACTTCCAACATGCCTTACCCATACCCACTCCTTGGTTCGTATCCTGCCCTCTCTTCTCGTGTTCGCTGAAAACATTGCTTGACAGATTTACCACCTGGAAATTGGAAGAACATCTATGAGTTCCAATCTATGTAAGGCCATATCGTATAATTGTTCACGACATGCCCTCATCTGAACGTAGCCATATGGCTGCTGCACACAACACCTTCATTCAAAGCATCAATGCCATAGCCAAACATGCGCCCAATGTGACAGAAGACAAGATACAGCCATTCATGATATTTGCACTGACTGCGGTATGTCGTCGCGTAGCATCGCCTGCTGTATTTATCATTTGTCTCCAGATATCGACTGTGCATCATCATCATAATCTAGAAGAGACGTTTCTTTTCCCCTTTTATGAGGAGAAGCTTGGTAAAGGGGCCCTCCAAGTGAACATCGAACAACATGAAATGTTCATTCCTCAACTCAACGAACTCGAAAATTACCTGAAAGAGGTACAAGATGGAAAGGCGAAATATGACGGCAAGCTCATCTTTGACAAGATCGAGTCCTTTGGTGATATCATGGTGGATCATTTACGCAACGTAGGTGGCATGAGCATACCACGCCGGATGCTAAAACCACCAATTCATCGCATTATAGGAGATTGCCACCTTGGAACCGGAGCGCCTGCGCGCCAATTTTACCGAGAAGGAGCTGAAGCAGATGGATACCGACCTCACGAACATGATACTATCGGCACTTGACCATTACAAGAATCTTCCTTCCGTCATGGTAACCATGGACCCCAGAACTCCGTGGTAAGTATATCTCACAGTTCTTTCACTTTTCTGACGTTTGGCAGGTTCCCGGCCTTTCCTTTGCCAATCAAATGGGCTACTAGATTATGGTACTCGCGGAAGTACAAAGAGGCATGGGAGTTTGGTCCAGTGGATTTGTACGGGAATCCTCGAAAATAAACGTGTGTATGCACATTTAGAACGTTACTGACGTATGTGGATCGTCGATGCATTAGTGTGCAGAGTGTTACTATTGTATAGTTGCGAGGCAATCTGCGTTTTTATGAATGCACGTTTCGTATTCGTCACCGAACAATTTCATATAGACAGGTCATTGTTTCCTTGTCATGCCCTAAGTGCCATCGGAAACATTTGAAAGCTTCGACGGGTTGGACGTCTAATGGGGGCGATAATATCCAGTGACCTTATTCGCCATCCCCCCCTTTGCTGAAACGCATCTTGAAAGAGTATCTAGATCAGGAAAGTTAGTAACCCTTCGTGGTTCATGTCCAGAATATCGTACAACAGTTTAACCATTTTCTCCAGCTTCGGACATCGTTCTTTTAGCAGCGCCACCAATTTCACACATTCAATCTTCTTACGTTTAGCTTCAAAGACTTCAAGTAAATGACTTCAATATTTCCACGTCATACATAGACGGATAAGGCATCAATAAGGAAGGTCGGGTTCGTCAGAGAAGAGTAGACGGAGCCTAATATTGATAGAAACGGTGGGCTCGCGTACTATTCCGTGACGCATAATGAACTAAGTCGTAGACTTTGAAGTGCCTGGTTGAGCGACATGCCTTGAAAACAACTTCTATAACATTCATAGAAGTTCGTGTTATTGATGCGGACTTGCAAACCGTGCGGGAGAGATAGTGAACGTCAAGTTGTGTGTCAGGCTCGCGCTACCCGGTATTGGAGAACCTTTCAGCGAGGATGCCAATTCCGAACGTCTTCAGGTGGGGGCCCGTGGCAGCCTCAGATTCTCAAGGCTGCGTAAGGAGCCTGACATGTCCTCGTCCTCGTCCTCGTCCTCGTCCCGACAGTAGAATCCGGGAGACTTTAACGATTGCATAGATTTGACGATTACTAGTAGCGGAAGCTTTCATCGGTCTTCTAGATGCAGATCTGGCAGTGACGACGTCCCGTAAATAGCCAATTTTGAAAATGTAGCGCGGGAAGACGCAAAGAAAGGGAAGTCAAACCGGATCAGATATTTGTCAGTTGAAGGCGGGTTCACGGTTGAAAGAGGACCAGATGCGTCGCGGCAGTGGTAACAGACACATAGAAATCGCGCATGTTCGAGAACTTGGACAATGTCAGCCTGTTCTCCTGATGAATATAGTCAACGTCCTAGCAATCCGTCTCTTGGGTGCAATGCTCGCCAACAAGCGGTCCAAGGAAAGCCCTAATTCGCGTACGTGTCGCCATTAGGGGATTCCAGGTGGCCTTTTATGGGTCATTATAATACTTAGCACTTGTGGCTTGGGCAGGAACAAAAGACAACTGAAACTGGCGATACAATGTGTTCATCACACAGTCCGAATTGTTCGTCAGTTTTGTTGCAACTTTTCGGGGGAAACTTGGTTCGTGGGGTCGAGATGATCGTTGGCTAAGAGCTTACATAGTCACAGCCGTTGGTATTTTGTGACCGTGGACATTCGCTCGTGCGCGACAGTACAATCAATCGTGTAAACATATTGGTCAGGTCAAGCCCGTTGAATAGAGGAACTTGAGTTCTTCAATCCAAGATGTGTCGCATGCAGCATGTATCGTTTATTTTCAAAATCCACTTTTTATCATGCTATCCTAAGTCAAAGACGCCTTGAGAAACTACTAAAAGTAACAAGCGGTCGGGTATGCAACGTTGCTAATTCCGGCCCCAGGTGCCACATCACTCACGAACCTCCCATTCTCCCGGCATTCTCGACGATCGCCATCCACCGCCCCATCCATCCCTTCAGCGTCATCGCCGTCAAATAACCTATTCATCTTCTCGTTGCTTCCTTCCGGCGACGTTCATCTTTGCAATTCCACGGGGTCCGTCACTGGCAAACTTGTAAGGTTAGCAAAGCGGATACACAGAAATCACTATTATTCATACCAGGTCTTCTGTATACAATCTTGACACACGATCCGACTGCCGACAAAGAGGAAAAAGCGTGCCATCATGGGACACGAGAAAAAGAAGAAAGTCGCTCATTGGCGACAACCGGTAGGTCACAACGCACGAGGGCAGAGAGGGGTGTATTTGAAAGATGTCACGCGCGAGTGTGCGTGCTCCCAAGGGACACTAGTCCTCTCGCCGCCAGCCCAGTATTATGGTGGATGAATTCGGAGACCACATGTCCTTCCGCCGAACATTTCACTCAAGGCGTTTACGTCACATGCTCCAGAGGGATGTATTTGAAAGATGTCACGCGCGAATGTGCGTGCTCCCAAGGGACACTAGTCCTCCGGATCGCCAACAACACATTGGTGTTGGCGGGTCGCTGGGGTGGCGCGTGCGTGGACCTTGATTGGGTGGATGGTGGACCCGGTTATCCGAAGAAAATGAAGGGGTGAAGTCGTGTCGGAGTCGAAGGCGTGTCGAGGCAGGAGGCGAATCGAGGTCAGAGATCGGAGGAGAGGCGAGTCGATGTTGGAGGTGAGTCGAGGTCAGAGGTCGGAGGAGAGCCAACTTGAAGGTCAGGGGCAAGTCAAGTCAGAGGTCAGAGGTGAGTCAAGGTCAGAGGCGAGTCGATGAGCGTCGGGCGAGAAGAGAGAAGGTGGGTGGTTGGGAAGTGGCGGACACTGACGGCCTTTTGTAAGTTTTCTGCGCTGCACTTGTTTTGACAAAACGCGATCGAGCAGACGCGACTGTCTCAGATATCACATGGTTACTAGCCCCTATTATGACCTTGGCCAGACGATTTCTGAACTGGATAAAAGGGAAGTCGATAGCTCTGTCAACTGAAAGCAAGAGCTTCCATACCGTTCGGGGAGAAAAACTTCTTCCTGTATGTGAAACAGAATTCCCGCTTTTCCGCCTCACGCATGTCTTCAACACAACGCGGGCAGTGTCAGAATGTATTTTCAGCAGTTAATCATGTTCAGGCATCGACACCACGAGGCATATAGCTTGCAGTTGGTTCTAATTTTCTTGGTGGATACGAGCTAGGGAGAAAGGATTGGGCGCCCTTATTTTCAAAACAAGTGCGATATATCGTACGTCATATGTTTGCGATCCACTTTCTCTTGCTTAGGAGCGCATACCTACTCAATACCGGGACTTGCCTACCTCATTATGGACCGCCTAAGCCTCAGTGCCACGTAACGCTCCCTGCACACCACCAAGACAAACCTGGAGACCCTCCGAAATTCCAAGATTTTCTGCCTAGTTACTCTTGAGGATGCCGAGTTCTTGACTAAGCATTCGGCTATAATTTTCACGTCAGCTAGTTAAGGCAAACAAAGCAACGTACAATGACATTCGTTGGGCGAAAGACAGTCACGACTAGCGGCAAGGCGTCGGTAGTTGATGGCGCGGTCACGTGATCCTGCGCCTATATGTCCGACCGCGTGACCGCGTGATATGTCAACCACCGCCCATTTAAATTCAGACCGTGTAGCCCCTAACTCTCGTTCTCTCTCCCACTCACCCATATAGCCCGACAATGAACGAAGACTTAAACACCATCTTGCTATCTGCTCCAATTCTTCTTTCACCTCACCCACGTTTCCGGTCGCGCCAGTAGCAGAGGACATCTTAATCGTCAACGGTGCGTCACTGTTTTGTTTCGAGTTCAGAGATTTGGAGGGCCTCGCTCGCGGTTGTCTTTGTTTTCGGCGACTTGAGTTATTCCACGAGGCTTTGAGGTGCCAAATTTCTCGGCCGGGCTGTCCTTTCAGACATGACTTTTTCTTCTGCGTGTTGCATTCAGGGTTGGTTTTTAGGGCGCAAGAAACAAATGATATCGATAACATGAATGCAATTCATATGAATGTGCGCCGCTTTTCTGTTTTGAGTAGAGATTGTAGGGCTTCACCTCGCGGTCGTATTTGCTGCCGGCGGCTGGCGTCTATCGTTGCTAACGATGAGTTATTCCACGGTATGCCATCCATTTTTTCTGCGTGGCGCACTCAGCTTACTGGCTGATGAAAGTTGGCTAGCTGCCAGATTTCCAATCATTAAGAATTAAGAGCTCGAGTCCGTATATTTAAAGGCACCCAGTGTATGGGGAAAGCAGTGGCCTAGCGGTTACGCAGCGCGCGAGCGCAGATATGGCAGATTTGCTAGAATGCTGCAGTCTCTTCGCAATGTCCTTTTTGCTGATTCTAAGTCGTAGGAATGGATCTAAAGATAGACATTTTGACAATTACGTTCCCCAAGGCAGTTCCCGAGGCGGCGCCCATGAAGATTACCTTTGCGTGATTGAGTTTAGTCAAATGTACATCTGCACGGATCCTCGATTCCCTCAGTACGAAGTGATTACGAAACGACCTTGTACTCATCCATGCCTATAAATAAGCCGAGCGTAACTATGATACATGAAACTTTTTGACAGCAGGTATCGAAGGCGTCGTGTTACACAAAGTAACGAGGCACCATCATACCCTCGAGTTACAGATGAAAACGTATCACGAGCAGATCGGCACTTGAGCGCAAAAAATGCGATCGGACAGGCGATAAAGGGGAAAAACGCGAAAATGCGTCCGGGTCGGACTAGAATACATTGATTGGAACGAATAGGGATGATAAGTACTATGTGTATGTGTGTCAAATATTAAATTGCCAGAACCAAGGTCCATCGAAAAGCAGAGGGAAAATAAATAAATAAATAAAAACTAGCATCACTGCACAACGCACTGATTCTGCCTACTGGACTCGTCATCCTCGGGCTTTGCACAAGTTTCACACGTGTAGCCGTACACCTGCATATCAACGGGCATCAGCTGTTCCACGCAATTGGTGCATGAACCCCGTGCCAGTTTCATATACAGGCCTTGTGGCCAGACGAGAAACACTTTATATGACCACTCTTCTCTCCCTTCGATCGCCTGCCAGGGTTGTGACCTGAACACGCTCTGGAAAGGAGCCTAGTTATGCATGAGTCCAAGGTCAACTGTTAGGTAACACCATCGCTCACCTCCTGCTTGTACGTACTCCTCTCGTAACGAATGCAGAGCTGCTCGAGCTGGGGACACTTGCTCGCAAACAGCTCAGCCAGCTGCCGAGTTAAGATACCCCTATAGTACAACACCAGCGACTTTAATTGCGCGCATGAAGGCATCGATAATAATGCCTCGAGCTGATCATAATCCACCTGCGTCCTCACACACACGAGACTGGTCACAGAAGGACAGACCGGTCCGAGGACTGAGCCATAGAGCGGGACGAGTTCCTGTGGATGACACGCGCCGAGCCACAACTTTTCCAGTTTGGCTCCAGTAGCCACTCCTTGGAAACAACGTTGATACCACGCCAAAAGCGGTGGTGGTGGGAGTGCCAGCGTCCCACGTTGATAAAACGTGAGATGCAGCTCTTGTAACTGCGCAGCGTGGTTCCGAAGGAACATGTTTATCCCATCCAAGTTCGGAACCGAGTTGTAGTGTGGACGGGTGTGCAGCCCGAACCAGATCTTGGAGAGGTGGGGCAGTCTGGAGCGGCCAAGGAAGGTGAAGAAACGATGTGGGACATGGATGTTGTCGTAGGGTGCGATGAGCTTGAAGCTTGTCAAACAATGGGAAACCTTGTCGACAAGCTTTGCAAGGGACTCGCAAAACCTTTCGGAGCTGGCGTACAGTCCGGAGTCCAGAGTAATGGAAAGCTCCTGTAACTGGAGCGATACCGACGGCCAAGCATCAATCGCAGCATCAACGAGCTCGATAAAAGTCTCCGGTTGGACTTGGAGATTGAGAATCTTGAGCTTTGGTAGCACTTCTGCAAATACTTTGACGAGGCACGAGGTCTGCTGCAACAGTGACGTCCGGAGGGAATCACAATGCACCTGGCAGGAACACAAATTGAGAGCTTCGATGCTCTCAAACCCACGGACCACTTCTCGAAACATGTCTTGCTCTGTAAAACTCGCGCCAGCCTTTCCACGGCGGAGGCAATATTTCTCCTACACGACCGCATGTGTGAGAAAGACGAGAACTCGGGACAAGACGAGAGGCGACTCACTCGGAATTCGGGCCTGGTCATGTGTAATGCAGACCGCATGTCGAGTCCCAGGCTGCGCACACGCGATGCCACGATGGGATTGCTGTCGCGAGGGGGGGGGTGAGCACTTGAGGGTGAACGAAACCAAAGGGCACCGAACAAAAGAAGCTCACCTCAACGCTTCTTCGAACCTCTCGCACCAAGGCCAGTCGAATGAACAGACATTGAGCCGCCGGTACATCTTCTCCATCGCGATTTCGAACAACGACCTGGTAACGCCACAGTACCTGGCGAGTTCCTGGGTACTGAACTCGCTCGAGATCAGGCTCCAGAGCTCAAACGGTACTCGGTTGGCAGCGGGCAGATCATAGGCAGCACAATACATGGTGGTTGCTGGGGTGGATGGACGGGAGCCATCTTATTGTGAACCGTGGACAATAAGTACTGCGCGAGAGAGACAGCGGCAAAGTCCGCAAAGTTTGAGGCATGGAGTCCACAATGGGCACGATCACCGTATTGGTAGAACCGAACAAGAAGGATCATGGACGAGTGAATGTGGACATAATAAACATAAACTTCAGACTGCATTGCCACGTATATAAATGACGGTATGTATAAGATTAGCGGGGATCTAAACGACTGTGGGATAGAGTATAGCTAAAAACGTACGCGAACAACAATCATCTGCGTAACACGCCCGTGAAGCAAGGAAAATAACAATAACAATTACCCCCAACAGCCCTAATTGCCGTTTATTGTCTCGACAAGGCTGACCCTCGCATCTCCATCCACGCAAATCGGAACAACCTCGCGGTCATCGCCAATCGACACCACTCCCGCCAGGTCGACGCTCTGCCGCTGTAACTCGTCCGCAAACTTGCGCCGCCTCTCGCCCACTTTCCAGACAACATCCTTGAGTTCCTGAACCACCTCTCCACCAGGACCCCACTTCTCACTTCCCTCGTTATTACCATCAAGCTCCCAGGAATCGCGATGCCGGCTTGTGACCGCATTCGCCCGCCGTGCTTTGGCGAGCTTGATCCGCTCTTCCCTCGTCAATTTTGACCGAGCTCGCGTAAATCCGGCCGTAAACAACGTGTCGGCTTCAAACACCTGTTCAATCCCAATTGCAGGAGGTAGGTGGCCGGCCGATGCGGACAGCAAAAGATGCTCCGTCGCGTCATCACCACCGTCGTCTTCGATCTTGCTCTCGACGAGCGCAGCTAAAGAAGCCGCATCATCTCCTTCTTCCCCGTCCGACAGCGACCGAGGACCGGGTTTGTCAGACTCGTCGCTGATGTCGTGAGCCAGATGCGGCATATCCTCAGAGTCGGAATCATGGGTTGTTGGGTCTGCAGGAGGCTTAACAATCTCCAGCAGACGCTCTCGACCGCGCTCGCACTCTCGTAAGGTCAACCCGAGCTCTCTCCGAAGACGATCGTAGGCTTGTAGCGCAGGATGTAGATCAGTTGTATCCATGTTTTGATTCGTTGTTCTAGTCCATGGCGAAGATAGATTGAATTGATCCTCTTTCAACGACGACACGCAGCTGTCCAAATGTTCCTTTGCCTCCTCCAATGAAGAGGAAATGGCGGCCACATGGGCAGCGAACCGTGCAAAAGGGCTAGGTATAGGAGCAAAAGAAGTCAAGTCTGGCATCCGCCTTGGCGAAGAAGTCGCGGTAGCGGAATTCCGACCCAAGTACTGCGAACCATCGTCCAAATCAGGTAGAGTTGGGGAGCGATCCTGCGGCTTGCTTGGCTCAGCCTCTTCCAGAGCTTGCATCAACCTTGAAGTGGCATCCGAGAAGGTTGTCGTTAAAAGCGCCATGACACTTCGGATGTCTTCCCAATAACCCTCGTCCTCATCTTCCAAGAACCTCAGCGCCAACAAATGTGCGCAGGCGTAGCGTTTTGACGCAAGCGCACTTTGAATAGCGCTGTGCAGAGTAGCCAATGATAATAGATGTCGACCGTTTTTGATGGATGACATACGCGAAGCGTGGGACGTTGTCAACGGCATCCAAGAGCGTCTGCGCGAGCTGGACGGATCGGGGGAAGACGATCCGAACACGTCGGCTGCCTCCGCTTTGAGACTTCGGTGAAAAGCCAACGCGGCCACACCAAAGCTTTCGGCACCGGGACCCATCGCTTCTCCGGTTTCTTCGCGTACACTGTCCAATTTATGACTAACGCTACCACTAGGGCTATTGTTGGCGGGAGTCACCGGGGCACTGCGGGACTTTTGGACAGGAGGGACTTGCAATATGGAGGACACATCAGAACATCTTTTCTCCCTCCGACGTAGAAAGGGAGGTAACGGTCCAACCTGAGAGGCGAGAGTGGTGTAAGAGCCGTTCCAAGTAGAACGTTTGTTCATCTTAGAGTCTGACAACTGGCGTTGACTCTGAGATGTCGGTAAAGATAGAGGTCGTGAGTTTGCATCGGACGACTGTCCGGATTTACTAGGTGTTGGCGCATACATTTCAGATAGTTGTGACAATTCTGTAGCAGATGTGAGAGCGGAGAATAATTGACGAACATTATCGCATTGGTTTTGGGTCGTAAGAAGGGAAGAATGAAGTGCGACTCGAATAGATGACGTAGGTGAAGGAGATGGGAATGTGACACCATATAACAAACTGAGATTAGGGTGAGCCATGATTAATGGATTGGCGAGAGTTGCAACGCAAGCTTACCTATGCTCCTCCACCTCGATATTAGCTATAGCATCTTGAATAATGGATGCCCAAGCATCGCTTGCGGCAATCAGTTCATTTAATGATGTGAGGCACTACCGATCACGTTTAGGGGTATATATATGCGGGGGAATGACATTAACATACTGGTGTCATATCAATCTTAGATGAATCGTTCATTACATACAAGCTGTGGAGCAATAATGCGACAGCTGCTGAAAAAATGAGGACCAGGAGCGTGTGTCCAGTGAGATAGAAGAATGCGACGGCGACAACTAGAAGGGATGGTGTAATGTAGCTTGGTTCTTGAGGGGCTATAAGGTTCGGTGGCGGTGGAGCAGAGGGCGCGTCTACACTGGAATCTCTGCTGTGGAGTTTGAGCCTGCCGGGTATTGGCGGGGTTCTAACAGGGCGATGATGCGGTGTCTGCAGTGTTGGAGACAAAAGGGAGGATGATATGATATCGTATTTGAACCGCTCGACGAAATGGTTGGGCATTTTGGAGGGTTGAACGAGTTCGAAGACGGCATACAAGACCTGCATGTAAACAATAAGATAAGGATGAACAATACAAGTGTTGAAGCCTACGTCGAGAAGCCCAATGAGCAGACGAGGTTGCCACTCGGAGGGGGCGTCCAGCAAGACGTCGTCTTCGTCGACAGGGTCGATCTCCATCTCGAGGTTGGAAGAACTGCCCGGCATCAGCTCGTCAATTTCCCCGGCACCTGAGTAAGTAAGCAAATGTGATATTCGGACGAGCATAAGTATAAGCTTACCGCGAAGGTAGTGACGAAGCGGATGATCGTCAAATACCGCCTGAGCCATATCATGGACACACGCGAGAAGAAGAAGCAGGGTGTCTCGGAGAAGTAAAGGGAGAGGGCGGAGTAGTTACGTAAGAAAGGAGAAAAGGGTAGCCCGGAGCGGGTTCGAACTCGCGACGTGTTTGTATGAATGCGCGTAACCAGGTCAGCCACAGGGCGCATCAGATGGCATTGATCTGTCCCAGCCAGCAGTTGTCAAGGAACGGTTGGTTTGTTAGCGGCGCGCACCGTCCGACGTTCTTTTAGGCTCACTTTCCTTACATCCACGCTCTTTGCAAGCATGACTGCCAGAAGACGCTCGGTACACGGCATCTTCAAGGCAAGGCAGCACATTCCTCCCGGCCCTGCTACCTCCCTTCCATTCGTTCCCGGTTTTCAGCCCACCACTACAGCCCTTTCCTCTTCTTCTCAGTCCTCCACAACAACTGCGCGTATGTATCATCATTTTCTGAGTTCATTTCGCTATTTCTTAACCCACGGCCACAGCTCTTTTACTCCCTGGAACATCTTCGGCTCCCACGACCACCTCGTCATCCACGCCTGCCACGTCGACAAGCTCAGGTACGACTGAAACGTCCACGTCCACGTCCACGTCCGCGTCCAGTTCGACCTCCGCGTCTTCCACTCTCAGTTCCGTTTCCACTAGCACGACTCTACGTGTAAAATTTCCCTCTTGGCTTCTTGTTCCCATCTCATCCAATTTTTAGGCTCCCACCACTTCTGTGCAACAGCCAGTCCACACTAAGCCCTCATATTCCACTTATACCTATGCCGGCTTGGCCTCCTCTTCCCCTTCTGCTCCCAGCGCCACATCGTCCAGCTCCTCCACTACAGGCAGCATGAGCATCGGAACCATCATCGGTATTGTAGCAGGTGGCTTTTTCGGTATCATGTTCGTTCTTATCCTCGGATCTTACATCATGGTTTGTTTATTATCGTCAAATGATAATCCTTATTCCTCATTCATCTGCTAGCGCTGGTACAGGAGGCACTCTGCCGAGCGCGACTTTACGGACGAGTATAACGAACCGGCGCCCGAACCCACCCGCGCGGTAACTAGCGGACGAGCCAAAGAGGACATATTTGGCCCGCAGATGTCGCAACGTGCATCGTCGCCTTCCTTCGGTGGCGGTGCCGGTCTGGCCGGCCAAGGTATAATGGCCAGCCGTGCTATGCCTGCTCGGGGATACGGCGGTGGTTACGGTGGTTACCCGAACATGGACGAAGAGGTCATTAGCGGCGCGTACAGTTCTCAGCCGCAACCGCAGACACCGTACAACCCTGAGGCGTATGCCGCGTACGTGCCGTACAACGATGCATCTGGTTATCAAGAGGCCATGAGAGGCTACCAAGGTCAACGCACTTTTGAGCAACCTATCAATTACGGCTATGCCATTTCTGAGGACTCGATGCCCATGCAGCCTGTTCCTGCTAGCCCTCCTCCCGCCCCCGCTCCTTCTACTTCCCCCCGACCTATTCCCACCTTAGCCAGTCCCCCTCGACCTACAACTTCGGTTGCTCTTGCTTCTGCCCACACTGCTGCCCACGCTGCTGCCCCTGGACAGGAAGGACAAAGGAAGAGCGCCATGTACACCGAGGATGACGCATACGCGGGTTTCTAAAAGGTTTATGTGGGTAAGGCGCATTTGTACATTTCGTTTCTTCGAATGTACTCTAGTGTCTTGCCGTGCTAAACTACCTTGGATTCTGTTGTTCCGTCTACCAATCCCCGACAGGTCGAGAGTGTGTCCATCTTCCCCATCTTCCCCATACACTCTTCCAATCCTGCCGCCCCGATACCAATTCTTTCTAATCTGTGTGTCCGCACATGCCATCTTGGAATGTTCTTTATGCTGAGAAAAAGTCGTTTTACTACAATTAACCTTTTGAACTGTTGCTATTTATCTATTCTAGTGGTCCTTTTCGTTACTGGGTGAATGACAAACTACACTCCTTTGCGAATGCACCGAGTGTGTAAATGTATGATAACGAGGTGTACGTAGATAATCAATTAATTCACCTATAACGACCCATTACATAATACAGCCTAGTCCCATCCAATGATGCAAACCATGACACAAATGCGAGACTCAAGTGGAGCGCGCAGCTTCTCCGATGAGCGGCCTATATAATGGGCGCTCTCTAGCAACGAACACAACTGAATCATGTCTCTTACTTTTTGGGACACAGACTTTGAACCTTCCTGGCCCGACCGCTGGTTTAACGAGCACGACTGGCGCCTTTCCAGGCCGTTCGGCGACTGGGAGCGGCCCAGCCAACTCATGCGCCGCCGTGGCACCGAGTTTGGTGGCGGCGCCCTCAGACCCAGGTCAGCCTCACGCCTTGTCGTTCCTTCCCTGAATCACGGGTATTGGGCACGTGCTTAGGATGGATCTGCACGAGAATCCGGAGAACAACACCATGACGGCATTGTTCGAGCTCCCCGGCCTTGCCAAGGAAAACGTCAACATCAGCGTGCATAACGGCCGTTTGGAGGTGTCGGGCGAGAGTAAGCTGGCGCAGGAGTATGAGACGGGCGGGTACGCCATGCGTGAGCGCCAGATGGGCAGATTCCATAGGAGTATCAACCTCCCGACCGGTGTTACGGTAAGAACGACGGTACCTAGCTCCGTCGTGCATTACATGCTGACGAACGCGTACAGGAAAATGACATTACGGCCAAGTTGGACAATGGCGTCCTCACGGTGACTTATCCCAAGATCTCGGCCGAGATGGCGCCCAAGAAGATCGCCATTCAGTAAGAATTTTCCTTGTACTGCCTGCAAAAAGTGTGTTTCTAGTCAAGTGCTACATGTATCATATTCTACAATTAAATAGTGTAAAACTGTCGACTGTGTAAATAATGCAAGTATGAAGAAAACTGAGGGATGGATATACATAAAAGCTAGATGCTTGGCAAGGAGCTTGTGGACGCCGACCCTCTGTTCAGTCGCTTGCGAATTCTCTCGTCCTCTTCGGCATCCGACTCGCACGGGGAATCATAAGGCGTCCTCACTCGCTTTAAAGATGTCGAGCCAAGGACGTTAGGCGATGACGACAGGCTAATGGCAGACGGCGGAGTGACGCTCAACCGTTGCTTATCGACCTGGCTCAAAAGGGTGGACGGAAGGAACGGCTCGTCAATGCCAAGTCTGCAGGGCAGGCCGAAAGGGTAGATGGTGATTATGGGCGCAATGCTGTATTTCTGATGGACTTACAGGTTCTCATCGCCGTCGTCTTCCTCGTCAGCGTCGTCGTCGTCGTCGTCGTCCTCCGCATCGGTATCATCACCGTACAGGCGTCGTTGCAGAATATCGCATTTCCTGCGCAGCTCATCCCGCTGGCAGGCGACTAACACAGCCTGGTCTTGTGTCATGCGCATCATCTGCAAGAGGCCTAGCGTTGATGACGAATGAGCCTCCGCGCGCTTTCGCCACATGGCGCAATTCTTTTGCAAAGCGGCCTTTTCTGCCCTGAGGCGTGCATTCTCCGTCTGCAGATCGGAGCCAGAAGCAGCCGGTGCTTGGGCAGCAGCGGAAGGCCCACTCAATTGGAGTTTTCGAATGCTAGGTAGAAGGTGGGCCCTGAGCTGAGGCGGTACAGTAGCAGGATTCAAGACGGCTATGTGCAATGAGAACGTCAGAATGAGTGCTGCTAGTCGATCCCCAGTCTTACCTGCGTTGTACGACACCTGACATGAAGGACAGTGGTGCATGGTTGTGAAGGGGGCGATGGCGCGGATGGCTCGGGAAATACAATCGTTGCAGAAGATGTGTCCTATTGATCATGTCACAATCGCACAAGATGGTGAACCGGAGAAAAGCTCACCACAGGGAAGACAAACAGGAGAAGTGACATTGTTAAGGCAAACGTTGCAGGCGGCCATGATATGTAAAAACGAGAGGCTGGGGACACGGTTGTGTTTTCAAAGAGACATTTAAGGGCGTTCAAGTTATGCAGACCTGCCTGCGTGTGTCCACGCTTCTCAAAACGTCTGATTCTATCTCGGTTTCCCGGGATTACCGTATTTTATACCCTGTGCTGAAAGCAACCTAGCAGGAGCTCGGGGAGGGGAAATAGATGGCCGTGGAGGCCTGCAGCTAATCTAAATAGGAAAGTAGCACCAGAATCGGACAAGGAAAAGTCGGATATTGCAAAATACCGTGTTGACGCGCTCTTTAATTGGCAAGGTGATCAGATGTAACAGGCACTTGGGAAGGTGGCGTTGTGACGCGTTCCATATGACATTGAGACGGCAGAAGTGTCGGTGGCCGCCACAGAAATCATCATGTAGACAGACTGCGAACGGAACAACGGAGGATGGGATACACCGATGATCGTATTACCTAGCCAGCATCATTTTCACATGGAATTCCACGACAATGACGAAGTCAAATATTCTTTCGACCTTGCGTTAAGTATCATGACGGGGAATATTATGAAACTATGATCAGGTATGAATAATCTTGGTCATAACAAGTCACCCAAATGAATTGTGAGCTGACCTTCCCTGCATCTGATCTTCATGCAAGGTATTATGTAATGTACTTACTTATGGGTCAATTCATGATCCGTGACTTTGCTCTGGGTTTGACGGAGGTCAGCAATTCTATTCCGCAGTGCCTGGCATCACCGCATCACTGCTGCTCCTTCACCGAAGGCATCTCGGCTGTGGCAGTGACCGCAAGGCTCCTCGGTTCCTCGGCATCTCCGGCACGTCCCGGTTGGATGTATAGTTGGACAACTTAAGGTTTCAAGCCACAGTGCAAACAGCGGCATTGAGCGACACATCTACCCAACCGCAACAAAATGGTGAGTGCATTGGACAAGACAACTGCAGGAAATGGCGGTTGAAAGTGCTTCGTAGACAGAGCAAAAGACGGCACCAACGAACCCTATGCGGGACCTCCGCGTCGACAAGCTCGTTATCAGTGCGTATGCTGTGTCTTCGATCATGTAGGTGGCAGGAGTTCATTGACCCCTTGGTCATGCTCAGACATCTCCGTCGGAGAATCTGGTGATCGCTTGACTCGTGCTTCCAAAGTATTGGAGCAGCTCACTGGTCAAACCCCGGTTACATCAAAAGCGCGCTACACCGTCCGTCAATTCGGTATTCGTCGTAACGAAAAAATCGCCGTACACGTCACAATTCGGGGTCCCAAAGCGGAGGAAATTCTCGAGCGTGGGCTGAAGGTGAAGGAGTATGAGTTGAGACGTCAGAACTTCTCGGACACTGGAAACTTTGGTTTCGGTATCCAAGAACACATCGACTTGGGTGCACGATATGATCCGACAATTGGTATCTTTGGAATGGATTTCTACGTTGTTATGGGTCGCCCTGGTGCACGGGTCGCGCGGAGAAAGCAGAAGAAGGCCCGGATTGGGTTTACACATCGCGTCAAAAAGGAAGATACAATGTCATGGTTCAAGCAACGATTCGATGGTATTATTTTGGTACGCTGCTCATTCTAAAGTACATCCGTGGTAGCTAATTCATAACAGAAATAATTGTTTTGTCTGTAGTACCATTATGTGCAACGCTTCCCATGTATACGCTGTGGCATATACATATGGTATGCAACAAGTACTATGTGTATGCGCATTGTTGGTAAAACACGAACGCATCATTGATCCCTCCAAACGTATGTGCGGCCAAGATGAGTTGCTAACAGCTAGCTGCGACTAGCAAGAAGATAACCGGAATACACTGCGGTAAAATACCGTTTGCGTTATGCTAAGGATCGCGTACACGAATCTTCTTTTTCGGTCCGTATTGGACCGGTGCAGTAGGACGGCTAAATCTGTCGAGAGCAATTGGGAAATTGGTAATCTCCTTGACACTTGACAACTTCATCCTTTTGACATGTCGATGTTCGCTGGACTTCCAGTTGGACGAGAAACCGGGTCTAGGCATACCCTCGAAATCGTACTGAGATTCTACAGTAAGCTGGATAGGCAATGTGTCATTGCGATTTCGCGAACTGGCCCGAGGCGCATTCTTAAGAGCATCATCATCCTGAATGGTGGTCAGTAAGAGTGACACTTTTACGCAGGAGACAAAATCACTAGATCAATGTCGGATGGAGGTGCGGTCACCAAAGTCAAGTCCGCGGCTTCGTCATTTGCACTAGTCTTATGCTCTAATTCTTCCAAGCGCCGCTGCAGCTCTTTTCTTTTTATCTTGCTTTTGCGCTCCTATTCATATACAATATTAATGAATAATCCAAGAGTAAGACTAGTTAGCATACCGCGATCTTGTATTGTTGTAAATAACCTTTCAGTGATGCGATTTCTTTCTCCAGTGTTGAAACATGTGCATTTAGCAGCGTATTATCAGTGCGGGTCGTGCATAATTCATCTGTTGCTTTCGCCGCGGCTTCGGCAACATGGTCCCTCTCCATTTCCACCTGTTCCTGAATTTTGCATACTTCAAGCAACCTGTCTTCCAGGGATTGCAATTTCGCTGTGCTTATCTCTGTCCGTTCGTTCTGAGCCACACTTTCATTAAGGACAATCTGTAATCTCTGCAATTCGTCCTTTTGTTCATTCACCTCCTTGAATACCGGCGCTATTCGTTCCTTGAAGTCGGTTACAGCTTGGAGAAGCGAATTCTTCAAATCTATGCATTAGTAAGGACCGATACCACGGCAAGTGAATGGACTTTACTGCTAGATCTTGGTCTAATGTCAGTTCATCTACCGCTTTCTGCAATTTTGCAGGGGCTCTGTCAACGCTGACAACCTTGGAACTCTCATCCATTCGGCTCAATCCATCGACGACCAACTCCGCAAGAGCCACCTTGGTAGGGACAAATTCTAATGAGATAGGTTTTACGCAGTTCTTCAAGTCTGGTCCAATGAATGTTCGACAAAGAGGACACAATCCTTTTCCCTTGGGGAAAACCTGTTCGATACAGTTCGTGCATAAAAAGTGTCCTATGAGTTGGCATGGGACCCCATTTGGCGCTCTTGAAAAGGAAGCTTACCACAGGGCGCAAGGACTCTAAAAGCATCTATCAGGCGAGAGAAGGTGCAAACAACACAGCGAGCATATGGTATGAAGGTGGTGTCCATCTCATCTCGAGACTCGCGTTGAGGTCAGCGCGTGTCAGTGTCGCGGTCACGTGCCAATACTCATACTAAGATCACCATACATTCCTAGATCTTGTGGTGTGTAGGACCATGCTTGTACATGGAGAGCCGACTGAATAAATCTTACAGGACAGTGTACTAAAAGGGTACTATCATAGATTAGCTACCAGGGCTAAAATAGGGGCATGTAATATCTGAGACAGTCGCGTCTGCTCGATCGCGTTTTGTCAAAACAAGTGCAGCGCAGAAAACTTATAAAAGGCCGTCAGTGTCCGCCACTTCCCAACCACCCACCTTCTCTCTTCTCGCCCGACGCTCATCGACTCGCCTCTGACTTACCCCTGACCTTCAAGTTGGCTCTCCTCCGACCTCTGACCTCGACTCACCTCCAACATCGACTCCCCTCTGACCTTGACTCACCTCCAACATCGATTCGCCTCCTGCCTCGACACGCCTTCGACTCCGACACGACTTCACCTCTTCATTTTCTTCTCTTTCGGATAACCGGGTCCACCATCCACCCAATCAAGGCCCACGCACGCGCCACCCCAGCGACCCGCCAACACCAATGTGTTGTTGGCGATCCGGAGGACTAGTGTCCCTTGGGAGCATGCACATTCGCGCGTGACATCTTTCAAATACACCCCTCTGGAGCATGTGACGTAACCGCCTTGAGCGAAATGTTCGGCGGAAGGACATGTGGTCTCCGAATTCATCCACCATAATACTGGGCTGGCGGCGAGAGGACTAGTGTCCCTTGGGAGCACGTACACTCGCGCGTGACATCTTTCAAATACACCCCTCTATGCCCTCGTGCGTTGTGACCTACCGGTTGTCGCCAATGAGCGACTTTCTTCTTTTCCCCGTGTCTCACGATGGCACGCTTTTTCCTCTTTGTCGGCGCTCGGATTGTGTCAAGATTGAATACAGAAGACCTGGTATGAAATAGTGATTTCTATTTATCTGCTTTGCTAACCTTTTGCCAGTGACGGACTGCATGGAACTGCAAAGATGAACGTCGCCGGAAGGAAGCAACGAGAAGATGAATAGGTTATTTGACGGCGGTGACGTTGAAGGGATGGATGGGGCGGTGGATGGCGGTCGTCGAGAATGTCGGGAGAATGTCAGGTTTATTGTCTAGATGGTAGGTTACCGGGCCATTTGTTACTTTAGTAGTTTTTCAGAACGTTTAGACACGAGTATAGAGTTTAACGGCCGTCACTAGATTCCGTGTTGCATGCCAGAAGAACTTGAGTTCATCTAGACACCACATGCTCTGGGAAGTAAATTGAAGGGCAACAAGCTGCATGATTGATTGTACTGTACGTACGTGCGTCAACACGACTTATGGGTAGCTGCGAGGATAAGCCCTCCCGTATTTCATGCCAGCAGTGACTTTTGTGGGAAGCAGAGCCTGAGCTGGATAAGCCGACATTGCTTGAGCGCGAGCTGGAAAAGCGGATTTTTGCTGAGGGTGAACCGGCGAGCAGACGGGTGGGTGGACAAGACCAGGCGAGCGGGTGAGAGATTGGGCGGATGGTGGGCAGGCAGAGAGCAGACAAAGGGCAATGAGGATGCACATGGCGGTCAGAAGGAATCGCAAAACAATCTTGGAAGAGTTCAACAACAAATCAGACTATAAAACTTTCCCAATGACCCTTCGCCATCTTTCTAAAGGCATTGCAATACTTCAAAATATCTTGTCTAAACTCCGGAACTTCCATTCCTTCACTCAGACGACGGGAACGGGGGGCGATTACACACTTGAACACTGTTGTCTGCATGATAGGGTACTGAGACATGGCAACAGCATCACTGAGTGCCTGTGTGACGTGTATTTTGTAGAAGATCGGGCGAGTGCCAACCATGGTGATGGCAGGAATGACCATGGATTTGAGCTTGTCCAGGCCTGCCCGATCACGAGCAGCATTATTGTATTGAAATGCGGCAATTCCTTCAGCGGTGACCTGCGCCTCGGGATCCTTGTTACTGATTGCTGACTTATCTTCCTGAATTACAAGGAGTATCGTCGAGCTGCCTTGAAATAGGCATATGTTGGTTTGAGCGATACGTCCAGTATCCCCGCTGATCATGAAAGGGATGGCATAGCGTGATCGCAGGAGAGTCCCTCGTTCTTCAAAACCAAGTAACCGAAGCAGTTCTCGGGCAACGTCATCGATGGCTGATTCCTGACCAGAGTGGGCGGTCGCGGCGAGGTTGATATATTGAAGGAGTCGATAAGTAGTATCTGAAAGGTTGCCATTGGGAGGCACTGGGGCAGTCAGGAAATCAGGATCTATGGTTTCAGGGATTGTATCTGGTTGATACCCAAAAAAATCTACAGCAGATTGGCGACGAACGATGATGTTGTAGGCAGCCAAGTCATTGGAGTTCCAATCACTACCAGACTTGGCAGAACGAATTAAATCAGCCATTATCGGATGACGTTTGTGACTGTCACAGTGTTGTAGAAGGTCACATCTCAGCCTGCTTGTAATTGCGCACTACAAGCAATTACTGTAACTGATGCAGTATAATTATGGCGATATCCGGGAACACGAACCACGAAGGATGCGTTCACCTTTTGGAAGCAGTGATTACTGCTAAATTTCCTGGTCTAGATATTTTTTGCAAGATGTACTTCAGGAATGGAAGGGACAAGGTGATTGGATATTATCTCCGTCATTAGACGTCCTCGAGGCTTTCAAATGTTTCCGGCGGCATTTAGGGTATGACAAGGAAACACTGACAAGGAGTTGTTCGGTGATAAATGCGAAACATGCATTCATGAAAACGTAGAATGCCTCACTACTTTACAATAACATGCTGGATCGACGATCCAGGATACACCTAAATACATCAGTAACTATCTAAATACGCATACACACGTTCATTCTCGAGGATTCCCGTACAAATCCGTTGGACCGAACTCCCATGCCTTCTTGTACTTCCGCGAGTACCATAATCTGGTAGCCCATTTGATCGGTAAAGGAAGGGGCGGGAACCTGCCAAACGTCAGAAAAGTGAAAGAACTGTGAGCTATACTTACCACGGAGTGTTGGGGTCCATGGTTGCCAAGCCTAAAGGAAGATTCTTGTAAAAATCGAGTTCCGATAGTATAATTTTCATGAAGTCGCTATCCATCTGCTTCAGCTCCTTCTCGGTATAATTGGCGCGCATGCGCTCCGGTTCCAGAGTGGCAATCTCCTATAATGCGAGGAATATTAGGTTCGGCTAGCAACGTAGTTAGTCATGCCACCTACGTCGCGTAGATGCTCAACCATGATATCGCCAAATGACTCGATCTTCTCAACGACGAGCTTGCCATCATACTTCGCCTTTCCATCTTGTACGTCTTTCAGGTAGTTTTCAAGTTCGTTGAGTTGTGGAATGAACTTCTCATGTTGTTCGACGTTCACTTGGAGGGCCCCTTTACCCAGCTTCTCCTCGAAAAAGGGGAAAAGAAACGTTTCTTCTATATTATGATGATGATGCACAGTTGATATCTGGAGACAAATGATAAATATAGCAGGCGATGCTGCGCGACGACATACCGCAGTCAGTGCAAATATCATGAATGGCTGTACCTTGCCTTCTGTCACATTGGGCGCATGTTTGACTATGGCATTGACGCTTCGAATAAAGGTGTTATGTGCAGCAGCCATGTTGCTACAATCACATGAAGGCGGGTCTCGTGAACAATAGTAGCATTTGACCTTACATAGATTGGAACTCATAGATGTTCTTCCAGTCTCCAGGTGGTAACTCTACCAAGCAATGGTTTCAGTAAACACGAGAAGATACGACAGAATACAAACTAATGAGTGGGTATGGGTAAGGCATGTTGGAGGTCTGAAGGTAATTAATTTGCGTGGATGGTCAAGGCAGGTATATTTATAGGGCCGATCATCATCAGGGTTCCATATTCCATGAGCGCTCATGGCTGTTCACGTTTTCATCACCGCGCGACACGCAGGATGGTAACGGCGGCCGTTGTGACACAGTGAGTAATCACTTTGTTCATATCGCATATCAGAGACCTGTACATGGAATCGATACCTTCGCATAAAGTACTTGAGATACGTATGAGAAATACTTTGGGATATCATTGGTTCTGTTCTTCCGAAATGCTATGGCGTGAGATTTGTCGAGGCCGTCTATTCGTTCGATGTCTGAAGATCTGATTGACAAGGCTCCGTAGACGTCTACAGGTAAATAAGCCGTTGTACGTCAGACTCCGATATGAACGGGACAACTATCACCAGCTACTAGAGTAGGTATGACAAGGCGAAATCGTCATGGACTGAGAATCGCGAAAACATATCACAAGGCTAACATCACGAATGTACATGGGTGATAGCTTTTTTTATTAGAAATTGCCAGGGCTGATAGCGCTGATCATTGAACGTTGAACGTTGACCAACAGCTGGGGCAACGTCAATGCCTGGAGGCATACTTGAATTCGATATTGACAAATGAAGGCCATTTTAGCTTGGCTTTTACGAGTTCCATAGGCAGTGGAGGAGGAGTATCAAAGAAGAATTCTTCATATAGCTGAATCGTAAGGCTCTCCAAGGGCACAATAACTGCCGTCGATGCCCAACGCAACTTTAGGATCTTGGATACCCGCTTTACTAATTTCGGCAAGGTCCGCTTCGGGTCCAGCGATATGGTAAGTTGACGTAGGGCGGGTAGGTAGGGATGGTCACCACCATTTACAAGCTTCGAAAGTATGGAGTAAACGTAAGCGGTTGGCCGAAAAATCGTATACTTCGCCGGAGTGCAAATGTGAAGCTCTTCCACCTCAGTCAAAACGAAGATGATGTTCTCGGCTACGGAAACATCATAGCCTCTCAGCACTAATCGACGGATCCGGCAAGAAGGTCCAGATCGGTGAATGAGAGATACGAGGTCTTCTACGTGTGATTGTGGCTCGCAAAACCACTCATCGGGGTCCCCAAGACGGATCTCCTGCAAATGAGGCGCTTCAATCCATGAGAGGATCATCGGGAAGGGTACTTGCAGGACACGCATGTGCTCGAGCCGTACAGAAAAGCCATCGAACAAGCCGAGGTTATCTATGATTCTGGCCTCGATCCCTTCGAAAGTAAACAGAAGCTCCTCGATGTTCTGCAGCTGCTGCAGTAGGGCCGGCACATCAAATAATGTGCTCATGCGTACATCTAGCTTGATCAATTGTGACCAAGGCAGGATCCACCTTCCAATCGCACTCCCACACCTCAACTTGAGGCAGTTGAGGCTAGGCGCCGTTTCAAAAACGTCGTAACAATCTTCTTCATCGTCGTGCAGATCATGAACAACCACCTTATGATCGGATTCATGATCGTGAGCAGGGCGATCCCGCCCAAAACGCTCTCCCCGTACTGTCAACGATTCGAGCATGGGCATCTTCGCCTTGCAAGCGAATAAGTCATCCATAAAGCGCTTTGTACCGATGTCGATATCTGCGGTTCGCCACCGATGGGAGAACGACCGAATCAACCTCCACGCTTGTGGACAAGCATCCATATGAATTTTAAGTCGAATGTCGAGAGGGAATTCCCCAGAGCGCTCCAGGTATATGGCTATACGGCGAGCGACTTCCTCACAGTCATTCTGACCAATCCAGAGGTCAAAGAAGCTGATGGAAGTCCAAATCGGCGGGTATGATATGAAAGCGCATCGCCAGTGCCTGGAGACGCGGCCGACTGCCCAAGGAAATTTAATGATTGGACCCCTCAGTTTGGGAGCGACGCTGATAGGTTCGGTGCATAGGAGGTGAAAGATCTTGCCCAGAACTTCGATGGGGACATTGCAGGCAACATTCGTATCGTTCATAAGGAGGGGGAGTGCCAACTTGCTGGGTATGCGCCGTCACGTAAACTTTGGATACACGGTGATACACAATGTTCCACTCCGCTGGCCACATAGTTCATGAGCGAGTAAGCCGAAATACAGGCACAAGAGGCCGAAGAACCTAACCAAATGAGCAAGTTATAGATGCCGGAACGCATGCGGTTGACGTTTCTTTGTCATTGGCGGTGTATATAAAAGCTAGTGTACCAACAAATTCGATAACCTTTTGGCTCATTACCTCTTGCCATACAAAGGGTCGCAGAATCAGGTTCATACAAAGCAACATCACGTCTGCAGTTCACCTCAGCTGTCATCATTCCGATCCACTCTGATCCTGAAGAAAGGCCAATATACTCTGACGAGCATTTCCTGCCTGTAAATACTAGATTAAAGTGGCCGCCGGAGCCCATGGTGGAAAGTGATACTTTTCTTCGCTTTGGCTTGGGATATTCATCTTCATCTTCATCTTCACTCTCTTCTGGATCCTCCTGAGCATCATCTTGTCTCCTTCCAATGACTGTCTTCTCAAACGTTTGTACATCCTCTGTCACATATATTAGCACTCGTCTCGGTGTACGAATGCGAATTACCAAGTTCCTGCGCCAACTCCCTCTTTTCCCTGATAGTCTTAGCCTGCTCAAGGCTAAATCGTCCTTTCATACCAAGGTTGGATAATATTTCCTTCAGCTTTCTGATCTGCTGGGAGGGTTTGTCCATCCCTTCAAATACTTTGGACCATACTTTCCGCACGCCGCATGCCACTACTAGAGACTACAGGGAATGTCACAGAAATGCACACATCTGTGATCAACTAACCTTTAATCGTTTGATCGTCTCTTCATCTTTACTCGGAGGCTCCGTCGACTTTTTCTTTTTGGTTGGTCCGCGGCTCTATAGCATAAGTTGGGAGGATTCGGTTTATACGTACCAATCCTACTCACAGCAGGCTTTGACTCCGACTTTGAGGGTTTTCTCTTCTTCGGCGGTTCATCTATCAGTATGGATAACTCGGATTCGCTTTTCTGTCGGCATATGTCAAGGTGAACTGCACATGAAATAAAGCTCACAGGTATACCTCGTTTTCTTCAATAACTTTCTTTGTTCCAGGTTGCTCAGTTTTCGTTTCTGAACTCTCCCCCGCATCCTGTTCGGGCGACACTGCCTGTCTCTTGCGTACAGTTGAGCTTGGTTTTCTACTGCCTGCGCCGTCGAACTCCGAATCTGACACGACAAATTCCTTTGTTGAGGTTAGAAAGCAATCTCCGTAGCATATATATAACGTTACCGCTGATTTCGCCTGCTTCGAACCAGCCTCCTTCACTTGATCCTGTTTGCGCTTCTTGGTCGTAGGCTCCTTGATGGTTGTTCCCTTTTTGGAATTTTCATCCGCGTGTAGTTCAGGTGCTGTGGCACGAGGCGATGGGTACTTCTTCTGCCGCGCATCCTCCTGCACTCTGGGAAACATCATGCGACTCGCCAGAGAACAACAAAACTACATACTACAGTCTGGATTATTGCAGATTTCAAAACTTTTTTGTATTCTGGAGCATCAAGAGTACCTGGCTCGAGAGATAACTCCTTCTCGATCTCTTGGCGGACCAAGCGGTGCGTTAATGAGCTATTACCAGAATCAGATGTTCGTCAGTGAAAGTAATAATGTTTGCATATCTAAGTTCTCCCTTCTCACCAGCTGTCAGTACGATGTCTCTTGCTCGTTCTACAAGTCGAGGAATCTCAAGATTTGCCATGCTGAATGATCTGGCACGCGAACCAAGCCTGCCAGGCGCGTGTATGTAATACCTAAGGATAAAGGGCGTGAGAGAAATACGGTTTTCTCCGGTGGGGAATTCCCGACGACGCATTCTTCGCCATCGCCGTAGATTTCAACGAGCAACTCAGCCTTTAGACCCGGCTCTGAGGGGGAAAACCCACTCAGACGTGATCGCAAAGGTATTGCGATCCCTCCTCCCGTAGACTTTGACGTGCAGCCAAACTAACCATAACATGCTGTAATAAACTTGCAACACTGCCTTCAGCAATCGACCACATCGTGGCAGGTGAACGTTTGAACACCACATCCAACATCGAGTCTGTTTTATGAATACTTGATACCAGGCATATCCACAATGCAACTCTCCAATGTTTTCCTTCCCATCACAATGGCGCTAGCAATGTCTACTACTATGGTCCATGCCGGTCCCATCGCCTATGGCTTATGTCAAACTCGTATGCCAACCCTTCCTTATTTGCATGGTTAACGTTAACACTCACAACGCACATAGGCTGTAACTCTGTCGCCGTTTCCTGTTATTCCGCGGCAGGTTTCACGTTCGGGACAGTTACAGCCTCTTCTGCCCCTCCAGCCGTCATTGCTTGTAACAAAGCTTTGGGAAAGTGTTCAGCAACCTGCGCTACCGTGACCTCACCTATGTCCTGAAGGGAAACCGTGAGTTATGAAGATGTTCACTCAGCTAATAAACTTGACTCACGCCATTTGGACAGCCTGGCTGCTATCGTTGAATTTGTGTGCAGGAAGTGTTGCGTCTCACTTCTGCATTGGTTTTTTTGGTAGCATTAGTAACGAGAAGTTGATAATTGAAAGAAGCGCAAGTTGAACACTGAGCCACTGGGAGCGCGTGTTCTTCTGTACCTCTTGAAGCATTTTTGGTACCACATAGCTCTCAGGTTGCCACAACACGCCATGGCATTTGAATGTGAATGGCGAAAATGCTTAGGGGATGTCAGTACCCTTGATCTTGGTGGACGTAATGTGGCTTTTAATTGCTGTGCAATGGACTTTTAGAATGCGAGATTCAATCGACGGAACCTTGCCTTGTCGCCGGGGCGGGGAGAACATTGCTCAGTTTGCATACGTTAATTTGATATCAAGATCACATTGTTTCAGTATTCGACAAGCACCGCAGTGATATTAAGCACAAGGAAAATTAATGTATTTTTTATGTTACAGACGACATCTCGATACAAGCGTAAAAGTAGATAGCCGAAACTCTACACAAGAACCTGTCATGGGTTAGCTTATGGCTCATCCAGAAAGTACCTCAGTTCTCAATGAATTGATCTGACGCATTTGGTACCCTCAAAATCTCCAACTCAAAACCAATATATCTTCTCGAAAGCCCCGGCGATATCCATCTTTACTAGAAATATTATAAGGCTAGCAAACAGATAAGCGGATATCATTATTGATTATACCAGGTCTTCCATTAGGTCCAAAGAGCGAAGATTGTGGGACACGAGAAAAGGAAGAAAGCCGCTCATTAGCGACCGGTACATAGGACGCAACGCACGAGGGCAAAGAGGGGTGTATTTGAAAGATGTCGCGCGCGAGTGTGCGTGCTCCGAAGGGACACTATTCCTCCAGATCGCCAACACTTTGGTGTTGGCGGGTCGCTGGGGTGGCTCGTGCGTATGCCTTGAATGGTGGATGATGGACCCGGTTATCCGAAATAAAATGATGGGTGTTGCGTCGAGGACAGAATCGTGTCAGGGTCGGTCCGAGGCGAGTTCAAGTCGGAGTGCAAGTTGAGCTGAGGTCAGCAGGTCGATGTCGAGCGAGGAAAGAAGAAAAGGTGGGTTGGGAAGAAAGCGGCAGACACCCGTTTAATAACCTGTTCGTGATCTCGTTACTTCTGGCGACATTTAGAAAGCTACCAGCCATTCATCAAAGCTTCTTGGACAGTAAACGTTATGATTTAAGCACATATCGTGGCGTTTGCGTCGATACGGGGAATGTTCCGATACACTGCTTTATAAACGAGCGCTGAGTCAAGCTGGTCGCAGACTAAATCTGGCGTGCACTGAGCCGAGTGGATCTCTGCGGAATGATCTGGGATCCTTATGTCTCAGACGGCGCGTGCGGAAAACTATAAAAAGGCGTCAGTGTTCGCCACTTTCTTTCCAACCGCCCATCTTCTATTCCCTCCTCGCCTGACACTCTACCACTCATCGACTCGCCTATGGCCTTGACTCATTTCCGACCTCGATTCGTCTCTGACCTCGATTTGCCGCATACCTCGATTTGCCTCTAACATTCTGTCCTCAACGCAACCCCGCCTATCCTTTCCTTTCACGTCCCTTTGTATAAGCCGGGTCCATCGACCACTCAAGGCACGCGCGTCGCCCCGGCGATCGAAGTGTTGTTGCCAGTGATCCGGAGGAACAGTGTCCCTTGGGAGCACGCACACTCGCGCGTGACATCTCCTAAATCCCCTCTTTGCCCTCGTGTGTTGTGACCTACTTTCACTCTTGAACAGTATCTGAATATGGAAAAGCTGGTGCGAGCATTGATTCCCGTTTATAACCTTACAAATTCGCCAGTGACGGACCCCATGAACGCACATCGCCAATTGCAGTCGTGCTAACCAGGTCTCATCTTCGGCCATCCGCCTCCAGTGTTTGCGCTCGTTCATGCGCGTCGTAGCCCACGTGAGCAAACATCATTGGAACATTGTCTGGCTCCGCCGTACCTGCAACCGTTGGCGACATCTTGGGATACCTAGCTGGAAGGTGGGTGTTCGTTTTAGTTGCTATGATCTATAAACTTCCTGCCAGAACCCTCCTGGCAATGCGGCGTATCTCGCGCAGTTCACTTCTACCTTCGTGAGTTACAGGAGTTGCAGAACCTAGTCATTGCCACAGAGCGCGACGTTATCTGGAAACGGCACTCCTCCAGGCCGTGCTGCGATTTCGTGGCGTGTGGTGGTTCTTAAGACTGCGTGCTTTTGCAATGTTATTGTTATCCACTTTCGCAAGCGAAGAAGCGCCGAAGACAAGTCGAAAAAGTCGAGTGGGCTATAGGTCTTCCGCACCAACTGTCTCAGATATCACATGGGTTACTGGCCCCTATTATGAACTATGCATGCTCGGCCGCAGTGTCGGCCGTATAAACCCCGAGCAAATATTTAGAGGGGTCGTAAAAGAAGAGAGATGTGTACACGGTTCCACAAAGCTGATGTAGATGTCAAGTTTAAGGTTGGTTACTGCGCTTTGACAAGCGACACTTGCGGAGTTAGATATTCTCTTCAAGCTGGCCTCTAGGAGGGTGTGAACTGGAGGCACCAGGAATGTTCTAGAATTTACGAAGAAGCGCGCAAAGCAAGGCCCGACCCGAACCCTCCAGAAACGCTCCACAAAAACCAAAAGCAACGGGTATTTCCTGTCCACCTCAAGAATAGTGTAAACCACTGTCGATAAACATGTACACCTACTGGCTCTACGACCATTTCGTCGACGGCTCCGACGGCTTAACCTATGGTACGAGAACGGCTATGCTGTCCGTGAAAGGCGGTATGGCAAGTTCTCTCGGACTTTGCAGCTTCCGCGGAGCATAAAGGATGATGATAATCTGCATGACGAATGTATACTGATTGCAAACAGGATAACGAGATCAGGTTGCTTAAGGCTGTACAGATAGAATAGATGTTGCAGCATTGGATAATGCACATATGTACATCCCCATTCTAATAAATGAGTTTGTTCCTGAAAAATAAGTGTGCCAGCGCGTACTGTGTTGCCTTTCTGAGGACGCCAGCGTCAACGAGTATCCATTCAGGTTCCCGTGGAGACTTGTTTCGGGGTCATAGCATGGGTGCAGTTCCGCATCGTAGATCTAGTATTGAGGGTCCAACTACGGGCCCAGCCGGGCCAATAAGAGAGGTCGGAATTGTCAGCCGTCAGCCACTTGTTGCTCAGACTCGCGCTATTGCCTGACCGCTACTAACTGCCGTGACGATTGTCCACAATTTAGCCCTCACTGACCTTGGTCGTCTTCTTAGTAAGTTCTGGACTACCCTGTCCAGCATCCTGGCGGCCTGGCCCCGCAACGTCCTTCTCTTCAACTGACGGCACCAGCTACTGTCCGTCCCGCCTCACTTCAAATTCCCACCAACTCATTGTCGCATCTCTTTTCTCACCGCACGCACAGACGTCAGAATTTAAAAAGGCAAGTACCTTGTCATTTGTCCACGGTCGACCTATTGAACCTTGAGTAAAGTTTCCGCTTAGCACACTTCTTGGCAACGTAATTACCAATTCCAATGCTCATTTGTGTTAATCTTAAAACGGCGTATAATTCAGACCACCATGGAAGGAAATTGCGTTACAATGTGCCTGAGTGCTTCGGTTGAGACACCGAGACTTCCTACATCATGTTATGGCCAATAACGTGACTTGATGTGTATGGAAGCTCAGTCAACTGTATGGCGCGTATGCAATTGCTGTGATGTGTATTAAAGGACCCCCGCTATCGCTAATCAAATAGGATGTGTGGGGGGTAGTTATGAAAGTCAACGAAGAGGATAAAATCCCTGCATTTCTAGGGATAATAGACCAGTCGTGACTCGCATTCCAGAGCTCCTCAGCTATACATGTACTTCCGTCCTCAGACTCTCTTTTCCCCGCTCTTCGCTGTTGCTCTTCTCTTGAGCAGCGTGCACGCCCTACCGGCAGACACTACTCCCGATCAGCCAGCTTTTACTTGTCAGTTCTTTGGTGTTCGAGGTTGCTACCTACACTGCCTTGAATTGGGCTACAAGAATGGTTACTACAATGGTAAGCAAAATTTCTCTTCTGACCGATGGAAAGAATCGACAATTTCTTGCAGATCATCAAATTTGCGTCTGCTTCAACTGAAGCATCAGCAGATCATCGTATGTTTGCAGTCAATAAGATGGATACTGTGATTGAAGACAAAGAGTCAGAACCTCCATGTATTTTCTTTGTATAAAAATGTCCTTTGTCGGAATGTAGTCGAGGCTCGAGAGTGATAATTAGGTTCTCTGATAGGAGGACCAGTCTTCAACACCAATCGTCGAATGATGTTCACCCGTACGACTCGCATGATAGCTTAGCTTCGCCTTGGCCTACGTGAGGTAAGAACGGAGACCAAACCTACAGTGACGCGCGTACAGAGGCTGTGGCATATACCCCGTACAGCCAATAAATTCGAAAGAAGACGTGTCGTTCTAACAAGGATGAAGCACATCGAGATCTTCCGCTCGCGTGCGGTATGTGTCAAAATGTGGGCAATCGACCTGACGCTGCCACTCCGGTTGGACATCCTCGGGAGGAGGTAGCAGTACTAGTAGTAATAATGTCAAGGCAGAATAAGTCCCAAGGATAGAACGAAGTATCCAAGGGCGCGATTGCACCTGTTCGTTGGCAGCGTTCATCGGTCATGCGGGGTCCTGCCTCTGAGGCCGCCAAGTGCGAAGGAAAAGCATATGAAGTTTGCTCAATGCTTGTTGCGTTAGACGAGTATGAAACACAAATGGGTGGCTAATCATTAATTTCCAGTGATAGTAATGATAACTGTAAATAGGAACGTCAAAAGAACGCGTATTTGATAGTTTAACACTTTGATCGGGGAAGTAAGGTTGTCATATAGTAGTGTTGGAATACGATATCCGGTGACGTTTTGGCCGTTCAATGGATTGAGCGGTCGTCGCGCGAGTGGGGCGTCGTGGGATTGGTTTTATCTGACGCGTAGGTGTTTCCAACACTATATCGTTGCTTGTACTGGCATCTCGCGACATTCCATCACCGTGAGGTTTTGTTGACTTCTTGCCTTTTCGTTTATGATCATTGTCGATGTCATCGCCGTTTCTGAATAACATATGGATGCAGCATATAAGGATACAGTGAAGACTCACTGTGTATCTATGCTCTGAAGTCTTTCTTTCATCCAACTATACTTGGACTTCCAATAAGCGACTTCGTCTTTGACTTGGTCGACAGACTTTTCCAATTCATTCTGTTGTGTATCTGTAGCTTCCATGTATGTTGACAGGTTGGCGACTTTTCGCTTCAGACGTTCAACTTCAATCAGCGCGTTGCTTTCGCTGGAGGCGTGAGCATGGGAAGCTGCCATATATGCCTCGCATCGCTTTAACAGAATTTCCTGATCACTTTCCAGTTTTTTGACGCGTGTCTCTGCCCTTGCCAGTTTCCTCTGTAAAGAAGAAATTGCGCTACCGTCAATGTACACTCGTCGAACTGCTGGGATGACGTATGGGTGATATTTCTTTGGAAGATACGTCAACTGGAATGAGGTTAACCGAGACACAACGTCACCGATAACTCTATTTGACGCACATCAGGAGTAACTAGATTATTCTCAGTGGCGAACGAAGTCAGAAAAGTTTAGGAAAAGTTACCCGTATAAAAGATAGATCGGCAGGTCGGACACGTCTCGGTGAAATCGTCACCGCCACCAGAAGAGTTGACATAGCCGGCTAAGCATTTCGTACAATAGACATGACCTATTTTTGAACTATCATAATTACCGTACACAAGAAGAATGGTGAACATACCGCACGGTATACTAACTGGATCTGTATGCGCACACAAGCAAATGGAACAATTTCCCGACATTGTTTCTTTGTCACTGGGGCCTGGAAGGCGGCGTTCCGCAAAGTGCAGCACGTGATCGAGTTGCAAGGGGATCAAACAGGGGCAAACAAGGTGTAATGTGCCTCTCGGCCAGTTGGACGTGAAGAAGAGCTCTGCAGAAGCTTGTTTTGCCCAATTTCATCTTTCTAAGCGTGCCCGCTTCCGGTCGCAGCGGTTTGTCCCGCCACACGCGCCTGATCACTTAACTGATATCCTGCATAGGCTTTCTACATCATTAGTGTCAAGTGCATGTCTTCTAGTCCCAGCCACGCCAATCCCGTAAATAACGGCAGTAGCGACAGAAATTTATCATCAGTCAAACACGGCAGGGAACTGTCTCTGTCGCGACCTTCATCAAGGACTTCCATTCGTGCCCATAGTCCTTCGTTCTCGATAGATGACCCAGGTGTGCACACACGTCCATAATTCGGCCATTGGATTCCTCATTACCGTGTCACAGTTGCGATCCGGCATCATATGTCGACACTTAAACACGATATACGGCAAAAGCAAGCTCAATTGAGTTCACTTGAGACCATCATCCGGACTGTGCCTAGACCCTTCTCAACAGAGCTATTATTAGACAACTACACTTCATCTGCATCCATGTCAACCACTTCCCCTCCTCCGTCATCCTTCCCTAACGCAATGTCACCCTCAACTAAAATGAAGCGACGTTCAAGTTACGATATCCTACAAGGTATTGCTGGTCCTGAATCGAGTTTGCCCCTGCCAAAGCGGGATAGCGTTAATTTAGAAGACGAAGGCATTCGTGAAGGAGTACCTTTATCATTCGTTCTTGGTTCAACTAGTCCGACTTCTCCAAAGCGCGCATCAAGTCCAATGCGCAGCTTAAGTCGTGTGTTGTACTTTCAGACGTAATGATTATGAACTGACTTACGTCAGGAATACCTGTTTCTGCCGTAGGTTTGTCCAATTCTATCTGCCCGTCCACCCCCTCCCATTAAACCCATCGTCCATACCCTTGCATGTCCTTCCGACGATACTTACAGGCAATGCTCGGGCACTAGCTGATGAGGGGAACACCTCTACGCCACAACACCATTCAATATCAAGACTGCCACCTATCGATGTCGACTCTTCGTCCACGCTTCAACCACCGTCACCATCACCAAATTCCCGACGAATATCCATTGGGCATGGGGGCACAACCAAAGTTTTAGCCGACTTACAACTTGGAGTTATCAATGCTCGAAGTGCACTCGAGAATACCAAGGCACAATTGCGACTCTCGCAACGAGCGGTGGCACAATTAACGAGACAAACCGAAGACCTAAAAGAAGGGCGAGAACGCTTGAGGCTTGAAAACGAGGGTCTCAATAACGTAGTTGCCAGGAAGGAGCGATTACTGCAAGAGGTAACGTTGAGTTATAGCTTGACTATTGGGTTTGCATGATAGGCTACAGGTTCTGGAACGTGCCCGGAAAGCAGAGGCTGAAGCCACATCATTAAAGACGCAACTCAAAACGGAAACGACGACGACGAAGAAAGCGATGCGTGAGATGGAGGCAGCTCTGAATGAATCAACGGCACTATCACAAAAATGCGAGCGTGAATATATCACACTGCGCGACAGTATCAAGGGTCTTGTTGAGTCATTTAAGACGGATGCTGACCGTCTGCGTGACGAAATGCGGCGGCGGGAGGAAAAGTGGCGTGGCGAAGCGGAAAGCGTTGGCAAGAAGTATAGATTATTGCTTGAGAAGATCAAGAGTGCGGAGGAAGATAAGATCAACGTGAAAAGCCTTTTTGAGGAAGAGCAGAGGTTAAATAAAGAGGTGGAAAGGGTGTGGCTGGAGGAAATCCAGAGACTAAAAGCGGATGTGGAGCGGAGCAATAGGGAGAATGATGAGGCGACCAGTACTGCCAGGTAAGTATCTGGTAAATCGATGTTAGCAAAGCTCATACTGTTCATCAGAGATCTGACTGTCGAGTTAGCGCGACTTCGAAGGCTCATGCAAAGCGTAGGTCGTGCAAGTTCGACGAATAGCGAAGAGCCGGACAACCCACCTCCTTGACCCTTCCATTTTTTCACGTATTTCACGGATCAATCGTTTACTTTTGCTAAGATACTATCTCTTCTATCTCGCAATGTCGCTCTCTTTCTCTGGCACACTATTTTAGGCATCCGCAATCATATACCCACCTATAGTAGAAATACTTTAACCCGCTGGCAAGGTGATATTAATTCTACAAGAGATTCTTTCGATATTTCCCCTGGGAAGCAAACCATTTGGCTCAGTCCATTTATGGCGTGTGGTGGTTCTCACGACTTCGGAACCGGGAGTTGTAGGTAGCCGCTTCACACACACCATGGTCTAAAAAGGCCGCCCGTTGATCCTGTTCCATCATCGGTCTTGATAGTATGGCTCGCATTCAGACCCCAATTACTGAAATGTTCGGGATTCAGCACCCGATCATATTAGCAGGGTACGTGATTTGCTATGTCCTCTGCCGACCCGGACTGACGGGCGTATCAGCATGAACGTTGCTTCAGGACCTGAGCTGGTGGCAGCTGTGACGAACGCGGGCGGTCTTGGAGTCATGGGAGGCCTGGGATACACACCAAAGATGCTGCGCGAACAGGTCAATTGATTGATGTACTCCGCGCCTCACATGTTTTTCAACTTTCCAATAGATCAGATCAATCAAGGCAGCACTAAAGAATAAGAATGCCCCGTTTGGTGTAGATCTTGCCCTCCCGCAAGTCGGAGGCAGCGCACGAAAGACAAACGTAAGCATATGCTAGACATTTTTTTGAAAACTTCTGCTCAGCCTTTCTGTATGCAGTATGACTACACGAACGGGCAGTTGCCAGAGCTTATTCAAGTCATAATTGAGGAAAAGGCTTCCCTCTTTGTATCTGCTATCGGCGTGCCACCCAAATACGTAGTGGACAAACTCCACAAAGCGGGCATTGTGGTTATGAATATGGTCGGGCATCCGAAGCATGTGGCCAAGGCTCTCGAAGTGGGCGCCGATCTCATATGCGCTCAAGGTGGAGAGGGTGGAGGACATACGGGAGACATTCCGAGTAGTATTCTTGTCTCTGCCTGTGTTGACGCTGTCAGGGGCCACATATCGCGATTAACAGGAAAACCTATTCATGTTGTCGGTGCAGGAGCGGTATTCGATGGGCGCAGCTTGGCTGCGAATCTAATGTGGGGAGCGCAAGCAGTTTGTATGTACACGTCTTGTTCGCTGCCGAGCATTTATTGATATTTAGCCTCGAGGGGTAGGAACGCGTTTTGTCGCTTCCGTCGAAGCCGGCGCACCCAAGATTCATAAAGAGATGGTTTTAAGCTGCGGGTTTGACGATGTTATCAGAACTGTGATCTACTCTGGTCGACCCTTGCATGCACGCAAGACGCCATATGTTGAAAATTGGTGCGTGTCCAGTATATTGTTCACAATGCCGTGGCTGAAACGTTACATTTAGGGAAAGAAATAGACAAGCAGAGATACGTGAACTCACTTCAAAGGGGATAATCCCCCATTATGACGAAGTAGAGAAGCATCCTGAAATCTCTGCCAGCGCCAGGTAATTGTCTGAACCCTTTTATAACAATTGTTTGATCCAAACGGTAGTAGAATGTGGCTTATGGGAAAAGTGGCGGCTGTTATAAACGACATCCTTCCGGCAAAGACCATAATTGATCACATGGTTGAGGAAGCGGTGCTCTTACTTGAGAACGGGAACAGGTTGGTAAAACGTGGCCCAGGATCGAAGCTTTAGCGCCGCCAGATTACCACGACCGTAAACTTATGACACCACTTCTGTTGGGTCTTCCAAGTTCGTGAATATATGCAAAATATCGCACTGGCTGACCCGATATTTTGTGTGTGCGCATCACATGGATATGTTGTGTATACACAACTGTGCTCTCTGACAACGATGAGTAGCCCATATCCTGTGCCTCCTCCGTCGTACGGCGCATCAGGAACTTCCCCAAGTCTACCCTGAACGCGATGTCCAAGAGCCATTGTTGGGTGGTCCGTAGTAGAAATAAATAAATATGATCGACGCACCGTCAAGGCCTGCAAAGCCTATGTGGAGTAATTGGCGGACGATCTCACCTCGAGTGCATCAAGAGTTTGCCATTGAAAACCTAAAGTTCACACCACACAGTCGCCCAGCTAACTTGTACTTCCCTCAGGCTCTTTGACGCCTACTGTGCATATCTCTTCCTCCATCCGCTCATGCATTTTGTAATGCGATGAGGCTTGGACGCGAAATGGGATGTTCCCCTAATCCTATTCGCAATTGCTGCGACACCCACGAGTTACATAACCAACTGTACTCTCTAGAACCAAGTCAGAGTATATATGATGCTATTGGCTATAGACTCGACCACATCATATACCACATGCAATACAGACAGCATAATACCACCGTGACTCTCTTTGTATCGACGCAGTTCCATCCACTCCTTGACCTGTTTTTCTAGCACAATGATCATCATGGCCGAATAAAGAGCGATGCACTGGATACGCATGAGGTCTAACAAAAAGTATATCCCGCATAATAATTGAAAGAAAGGCAAGAACAAGACAGTGTGGCGCGCAATCCTAACTACCGGCCAATCCATGCAATAAGTGGAAGCTTATGATTCGATTCTGAAGAGACTAGTAGAGTCTCTGAACTGCTCTGTTATTCTTCTGTGACTGTGTGGCAGATTGGCGTATATATATTTTTGGTCAGGGTTTGTGTGTGCTAGAGATTTAGATAGTGGCTGAATGGCGTCTACGGTTTGGCCAAGGTTTGCAGTGATGTGGTGGCCAAGATCTCTCAATGACGGTAACTGGGAGGATTTGGCAAAAAAATGAGGTTCCGTCTAGCCATCCGTGGCGCTGCGGATCGGCCGGGGCTCCATGCACGAGACGAGAGACCAAAAGAATGAGAAAGACGGCTGTGGCAAACATTCCTACCTGCCAGAGGAAGATGCGGTGACCCAGCACAACTTGAAGATGTCGGGCGCCTCTCTTACATCAGCGCTCTCCTTTTGATGACACCTTGCCCTGCAGCTGAAACCTCGTGAACTCGCTAATAATATGTGTAGCACTAGCAGCCCTGGGCATGACAAGAACCACGGCGCCGTCTGTTAGCTTGTAGTTTATCGCGCTGCTTCGTTCAGATCAGCTCCGTCCACTCGCCAACCCTCTCACTTCTACGCGTCCGCCACTTCGTATCATTCGAGCCTCGATAGGTCGTCGAGGATGACGAGTCCTCCTCCTCCTCCTTCACCACCACCTTGTCGAAGCGGCCGAGAGAGAATGTCAAAGAGGGGTCTGAAGGGAGCGAAAGTCGTCATCAAGTGAGGAGCGAGATGCGACAGAACGGTTATAAACTCGACCCAGCCGTCTTCGATACACCGATCCAAGTCCATCCCGCCACCCCCACCGCCATTACTGGACCAGCTAGCGGATGCGACGGTCTTCCATCTCGCCAGGTCTTCCGACACCGAGAGCATTCGCCTTGTTGTCGTTGTCGTTTGTGGATTTGAAGTGTTGGTGTAGGGCGCGGTAGAAGAGAAAGTCGGCAGGGCTGCAGGAGAGGTCGTCGTCGGTGCGTCACGAACTGAGTCACTGCCATCATAGGGCTGCGCTCAGTGCGCTTTGACGTGGCCCACTGCCCGAGGCAATTCTTGAACATGCTACATGAGGGCATGAAGAACTGGACAGGAATGTTCTAGAATTTACGAAGAGGCGCGCAAAGCACCACCCTCCAGAAAAGCTTTGCAAAGCTCTTAACCTTATATCAAGTCATTTCTGTAACATTGGTGCCTAAGTAAGCACATCCATATTTAACCTTTCTCGTAGGGCTGACTAAGTCAAGAGGAAACGCGTCAAAGGTGGCCGAAGCCGCGTAGTACTGTGAGTAATGGAATTCTGGAAGCTTCGCGAGTAGGATGCAAGCGCAGCAGCTAGAGGGACGCGTCATTGTCGAACGCAATATAAAAGCAACGGGTATCTCTTGTCCTCAATAAAATTAACCAGCCTCGAAAAACATGTACACCTACTGGCTCTACGACCCTTTCGTCGACTTCGACCGCCTCTTCAATGACGCCTCAATCCATGGCTGTAGTGGCGCGCCGCACCGCAGCCATGACCATGGCGACAACGCGGTCAAAATGAGACCGAGGTATGTCATTATCTTGCAGATGGGATTGAAGACTTCTAACGTGCTCCAACACACAGAATGGATCTGCACGAGAACGCGCAGAACAATACAGTCACGGCCACATTCGAATTACCAGGCATGTCCAAGGAGAATGTCAATATCGACGTTCATAACGACCGCCTGACGATATCTGCGGAGAGCAAGATTTCTTTTGAACAAGACGAGAACGGCTATGCTGTCCGTGAAAGACGGTATGGCAAGTTCTCTCGAACTTTGCAGCTTCCGCAGGGCATCAAGGCATGTTCATGATTGACTTGACGAATGCATACTGATTGCAAAACAGGAGAGCGACATCGAGGCAGCAATGGACCATGGTGTTCTGACTGTCAGGTTCCCCAAGACTGGACCCGAGTTGGCACCCAAGAAGATCCAGATTGCTTAAGGCTGTACAATATCTATTGCAGCATTGGATAATGTATATCCCCCATTCTAATAAATGGTTTTGTTCTTGAAAATTCAGCACGCGAGGATGAGCATCAATTACTAGTAGGAGTGCATTCTCCAGACTCTGTTGCGAGAGATAATGACACATTCAGGCTCCTGGAGGCTTGTTTCGGAGCACATCGCATGGGCGCATCCTTATCGTAGATGGGACCTAAACTTTTACTCATTTCTGCCCAGCACAGTGGCATAATACTCATCGGCAGATTGGTGGCGCAACTCCGCAACGTTGATCTTAAAATGGCCCATACAGAGATGTTTCAGACTGCCGAGGATGGAGTCTGCTACAATGTGCTTGACTGCCTTTACAGACTCATATGTATGCTCCGTGACAGCTGCCAGTCAAGCTCAGTCAAGTGTGTGGCGCGTATGCGACCGTATCAAAACAATTTACGCGGAATAATAAAATCGACCAAAAAAATCCTCGCTCAACGAAAAAGTATGGAGTTCGCATTCAAGAGCTCTCCCGGTTCACCGACTTGTCTCTCAACGAGTCAAAAGGTATTTCCTACTTCACCTCTGTGCGGATGCCCAGTCTTTGTTTGAACAACATTGGTGTGACCAAGAAAGGCTTAGCCGCAAAATAGCCAAGACATATACCCAGGCGGCCCGGGTAATGATCAAAGAAACCCTCATGACATTTCGTAGACGTACATGATAACATCAGGCTCCAGCGCTCGGCCCGGGATCTTTAACGGAGAGTCACAAAGAGAGGACTCTGGTTGTGTGGAAGACTCAGATATCGTAAGATTGTCACTAATGTTTCCGAAGGCGGAGGACCATCCCTTTACAAAATGAGCCAAGGTGGAATATGGCGATGCTGTGTGATTAGCGCCATCGTCCTAACTACTTAAGTACGACCGAGACAGCGCTGCGGGGATTAATATCAAATCTACCTAAGTAAGGTGATGTTCGGCGGCTCTGCATCGCATGTCTTCAACAAAACGATTGCCAGATCGGAGGGGCATAACTTAGTTATAGAAATTTCCGGTCAACGAAAAGGTATAAAATCTCTGCATTCCTGGGGAGAGGGACCAAGTCAGTATTCCCCGGAGAGCCCCTCAGCTATACATCGACTCGCCCTCTGAACATGCACTTCCGCCCTCAGACTCTCTTTGCCCCACTCGTCGCTGTTGCTCTTCTCTTGAGCAGCGTGCACGCTTTACCCACAAACGCTTTACCCACGAACGCTACTTCCATTCAGCCAGCTGTTAGTTGTTGGCTCTGTGGGTTTGTATGTTGCGAGGCGCACTGCCTTCATTTGGGCCACTTAGGGGCTTCCTGCGACAGTAGTAAGCATTCTTTCTCATTTGACTGATGGAAACGACCGACCATTTCCTGCAGATGGAGTCTGCAACTGCTACTTCAAATGAAGCATATGGTTCATCTCTTCTTTCTGGTACGTTTTCAGTCGATAGGATGGATATTGTGACCGATGAAAAACAGTCAGAACTTCCATGCATTTTCTTCGTATAAGAATGTCCTTTGTCAGAATGTAGTCGGAAATTCCTTATTGTCATGGTTTGCCTATACATGTAAGATTGGTGTGACGCAGCAGCGAAAGTTGCTCCTGGTCTAATAGCCGAGTGTTGCACGTATGTACAACGAACAGGAATCAGGCAAGAAAGATCAGTTTCGCAACCCTCCGCTTCACATTGATTCGCCTCTCGATACATATGCATTACCTGCTTCACCTCCGTGTGGCTGCCAAGGCTTCCGGCAATGATGACGTCGCGTAATAGCAAGTGGGTCGGCGAGTTATATAAGACCCAAACAACTCTTGGAAGGAGAACCGGATGTGTTGGGGCAGTAACAGATGCTAAGATAGAAATCGCGCATGTTCCAGATTCGATAATGTCAACCTGTGTTCCTGTTAGATGATGAGCCTTCGTAAGTCTCATGTTCGTCGGAGGTTAAGTCCTAGTTCGCGGATACGTGTGGCTATTAGGGGTTTCCTGGTGGTCGTCTATGAATCACTCAAGTTGAAGCGCTTGCCTCGGGTGGTTGAGCCATTTGATCGACTCCGATATAGGCAGCGGTTACGGCATTGGCGAACATATATAGTTCCCACGTTCTTCCGGACCGTCATTGAATGGGTCCCCGTCAAATAACCTGTTCACCTTTACCTACCAACCATTCATCAAAGCTTCTTGGACGCAAAGGAGGAAGGTACCACTAAACGTGCGTTGATACGGGGAATGTTCCCATAAACGACTTAAACGAGAGCTCAAGCTGGTCGCAGGAGGGGCGAATCTGACCTCAATTTGCCGCTGGCCTCGACTTGCCTCTAACATTCTGTCCTCGACGCAACTCCACCTATCCTTTCCTTTCGGGTTCTTTCGGATAACCCGGGTCCATCGTCCCAAGGCACATGCGCCACCCCAGCGGTCTGCGAACACCAAAGTGTTGTCGGTGATCCGGAGGAATAACGCCCCTTGGGACTACGCACATCCCGCGCGTGGCGCCTTCTGGGTGCGCTCCTTGCCCTAAGGACTTTCTATCATTGTGATTCTCGATATTCGATCGCCAATATATATTCCTGTTCTCTTATCCTTATTTGACGTTTTTCGCAAAATGTATAAACCCGATCAAATATTTTTAGAGGGGTCGTAAATGAAGTGAAGGTTCCAGATAACCGATATAGATGTCGAGTTTAAGGTTGGTTACTTTGAAATTTGAAATTTGACGGGCGACTTGCCGAGTTGGGATATTCTCTTCAGGCTTGCTGTAGGAGGGGTGTGAACCTAATGGAATTGGAGGCGACAGGAATGTTCTAGAATTTACGAAGAAGCGCGCAAAGCAAGGCCCGAGAACCGTCCAGAAATGCACTACAAAACCTTTGTATTGATTGAAACTTTGATATACTCATATGTCATTTTGGTGAGTAGACGAGTAAACGGGGAATGGCGGGGACTGCTGATGAGTCGAGAGTTTCCACCAAGAACTTATGTCAACATCCTGCATATCAGTTCGCTAGAGTTTGTTCGGTCAGCAGTGCTTTTTTTGCATATCTTTCTCGTAGGGACTAAGTCGAGATGAAAAGCGTCAGCAAAAGTGGCCGAAGCCGCGTAATAGACGACTGACACCTTGTGAGTAATAGAATTCTGGAGGAGTATAGCAGCTTAGAGGGACGCGTCAGCGTCGAAGGCAAAGTAAAAAAGCAGCGGGTAGTATCTCCTGTCCTCCTCAAAACCGCTTTCGATAAACATGTACACCTACTGGCTCTACGACCATTTCGTCGACTTTGACGCCTTAACCTATGGGTGCAACGCAGCTCAGACGGCCATGGCGACAACGCGGTCAAAGTAACGAGACCGAGGTATGTCGTTATCTTGAGAATATGACGGGGTTCAAGACCCAAGGAACGGATCTGCACGAGAACGGCCATGATGTCCGTGAAAGGCGGTATGGCAAGTTTTTTCGGATTTGCAGCTTCCGCGGAGTATGAGGGGTGATGATAATCTGCATGACGAATGTATACTGATTGCAAACAGGTTGCTTAAGGCTGTACAGATAGAATAGGTGTTGCAGCATTGTACATTCCCATTCTAATAAGAGAGTTTGTTCTTGAAATATCAGTGTGCCGGCGCGTACTGTGTGTTATGACTGACTTTCGGAGGACACGATTGTTGCCAGCATCAGTTACTAGGTTCCTGTGGAGGCTTGTTTCGGGGTCATAGCATGGGCCATCGTAGATCGGCAGTATTGGGTCCAAATAGGCCAGGCCCAGCCCGTCGGCTGTTTGTTGCTCTTTGATTGTGGCTTAGTTTAAACGCTCACCAACCCTGGCGGCCTTCTCTTCAACTGACGCCACCAGCTGGTCCGTCAATTCCCGCCAACTCATTCCCTGACCTGGTCACACCTCTGATTCTTCGCCGCACCCAGAGCCGTCAGAATTTACAAATGTCATTTGTCCACGGTCACAGTTCCCCACCTAGTTCTACAAAGGCAAGCTGCCACGACCACCCGGAACTGGCTGTGATATCATGGGCAACCACCTAGCTGCACCTACTTCCTCAACCGTCTGCGCACGCTCTTCTGAGCTACTCCATGGGCGTCTGGTGCTATTTCAAAAGGGTCTTTCTTGCCGGTTGCCGGGGAACAAATCATTGCCACACCAACTCTCCTCCGCACCGCTCTCGTCTTCCGATCAACCTATTAACATCGCACGCTCGCAATATACCTTCAGGGCGCTCGCCTCCAGGCTAACGGTTCTCATCTGGCTAAGCCAGAGCCCCTTTGAGCCAAGCCGGGCTGGAACATCAATAATCGGCAGACGGACTCCATCCGGGGTGGACCTAGACTTGGTCGACCTCCTGAACCTTGAGTAAAGTTTAGCACATGATACTCTTTGTCAAACTAATTACTAATTACCAATTCCGCAACGCTTGTTTGTTCTTAAAACATATAACGTTCAGACCAAGGAAGGAAATTCCGCTACAATGTGCCTGACTGAAACATGAGACACCGAGACACGAGAATGTTATGGCCAATAACGTGACTTGATGCTCAACTGTGTGGCGCGTATGCAATTGCTGTGGTGTTTAGAAAAGGACCCCCGCTATCCTACTAACTAGTCAAATAGGGTGTGTGGGGGCTAGTCAACGATGAGGGATAAAATCCTGGGGACAGACAGTCGTGACTCGCATTCCAGAGCTCCTCAGCTAAACATGTTCTTCCGTCCTCAGACTCTCTTTGCCCCACTCTTCGCTGTTGCTCTTCTCTTGAGCAGCGTGCACGCCCTACCGGCAGACACTACTCCTGATAAGCCAGTTTTTTCTTGTCAGTTCTTTGGCAATCCAGGCTGCTACCTACACTGCCTTGAATTGGGCTACTATAATGGTTACTGCAATGGTAAGCAAATTTTCTCTTCTGACCAATGGAAAGAATCAACAATTTCTTGCAGACCATCAAATTTGCGTCTGTTTCCACTGAAGCATAAGTAGATCATCTCTTCTTTTGGTACGTTTGCAGTCGATAGGATGGATATTGTGATTGAAGACAAACAGTCAGAACTTCCATGCATTTTCTTTGTATAAATATGTCCTTTGTCGGAATGTAGTCGAGGCTCGAGAGTTTTTAGTGTACATGTAATGTTAACAAGCCTCTAACCTCCCGAGTCTCGAGAAGTGTGGTCATGCATTCCATGTTCCCCCAACTACTGAATGAAACCAGCAGCGAAACTTGCTGCTGGTCTGCGCATAAGTCCCCAGGTGCATGTAGTTTTTCTGAGTGAATCTACTAGTCAAGTGTCGCATGAACGCCAGCACGTTGATTCGTCTCTCAATATGTATTCCCTCAGACTTCACCTCCGTGTGGCTGCCAAGTTCCCGGCAACGATGAGATTCTGTGAATAGGCAATTTTGAGAACGTAGTGGTGGGACGAGAAAAAGCGAGTTATAAGACCCAAACAACTCTTTGAATGAGAACTAGATGTGTCGGGGCAGTAACAGCTGCTATGGCTAAGTTGCCTTAGTTTTTCTATCGGCCGGGTATGCAACGTTGCTAATTCCTGTCCTCAGGCGCCACATGTCCGAGTCATCTCACGAACCTTCCATTCTCCCGACATTCTCGACGGCCGCCATCCACTGCCTCATCCATCCCTTCAGCGCCGCCGCCTCCAAATAACCTATTTATCTTCTCGTTGCTTCCTTCCGGCGACGTTCATCTTTGCAGTTCCATGGGGTCCGTCACTGATAGACATAAATCACTATTGTTCATACCAGGTCTTCCGTATTCAGTCTTATTCGAGTGTCGACGAAAAGGAAAAGCGTGCCATCATGGGACACGAGAAAAATAAGAAAGCCGCTCATTGGCGACAACCGGTAGGTCACAACGCACGAGGGCAGAGAGGGGTGTATTTGAAAGATGTCACGCGCGAGTGTGCGTGCTCCCAAGGGACACTAGTCCTCTCGCCGCCAGTCCAGTATTATGGTGGATGAATTCGGAGACCACATGTCCTCCCGCCGAACATTTCGCTCAAGGCGGTTACGTCACATGCTCCGGAGGGGTGTATTTGAGAGATGTCACGCGCGAGTGTGCGCACTCCCAAGGGACACTATTCCTCCGGATCGCCAACAGCACTTTGGTGTTGGCGGGTCGCTGGGGTGGCGCGTGCGCGGGCCTTGATTGGGTGGATGGTGGGCCCGGTTATCCGAAAGAGAAGAAAATGAAGAGGTGAAGTCGTCGAAGGCGTGTCGAGGCCGGAGCAAATCGAGGCCGGAGGTCGGAGGAGGTCAGAGGCGAATCGATGTTGGAGGAGTGAAGGTCAGAGGAGAGTCAGAGTCGAATCAGAGGTCAGAAGTGAGCCAAGGTCATGAGCGTCGGGCAAGAAGAGAGAAGAGAAGGTGGGCGGTTGGGAAGAAGTGGCGGACACTGACGGCCTTTTATAAGGTTTCTGCGCTGCACTTGTTTTGACAAAACGCGATCGAGCAGACGCGGCTGTCTCAGATATCACATGGTCACTAGCCCCTATTATGGTCTTGGCTAGACGATTTCTGAACCGGATAAAGGGAAGTCGATAGCTCTGTCAAATGAAAGTAAATCAAGAGAGAGCTGTAGCTGGAATCATCATTGGCCGTTCGGGGAGAAAGACTTCTTCATGTGTGCGAAACAGAATCCCCGCTTTTCCGGGCAGTACAGCAGTTAATCATGTTCAGGCATCGACACCACGAGGCATATAATTTGCAGTTGGTTCTAATTTTCTTGGTGGATGCGACCTAGGGAAAAAGGATGGGACGCTGTTATTTTCCAAACAAGTCTGATATATCGTACGTTATATGTTTGCGATCCTTTGCCACTAAAATGCACTTCATCTTGCTTATGAACCGCCCGAGCCTCAGTGCATTCTCCTTCGACCTGCCATGTAACGCTTCCTACACGGCACCAAGACAAACCTGGAGACCCTCCGAAATTCCAAGTTTCGCTGTCTAGTTACTCTTCAGGATGTGAATTCTACGAGCCTGACCCGAGCACTAGGAACGATAATTCCCGCTAAGGCTGATGAGTCATCGGAATATGTTTAGAGTGCTGACGTGTTGTAGTTATATTTGGATGCCATATGCTTATTCATACCCGTCAGCAGCTAGCTATTTAGCGCATCAAGTATCCCTCTCCCAGGCCAGGACTGTGTGGCAATGTCTACGGAGAGCTCCCCCATCAAGCTCACAGTGACGTATCGTGGAGCTCAGCACGCTCTCTCTGTACTTCCAGACAGCACACTCGCTGCACTTCAAGCACAGCTGGAAGAGCTTACATCAGTACCGCCATCACTCCAGAAGCTGCTATACAAAGGGAAGAAGACGACATCGACTGGCCAGGATGATACCATAACGCTGTTGGACGTCGGGCTGAAGGACGGAATGAAAATCCAGCTCCTCGGGGCAACCATGAAGGAGCTGAGTGAGATGAAAGCTTCAGAGAACGCTCAGCGAAAGCGAGAGGGTATATTGCGCGAGCGCGCATTAAAGCCTCGAGTAAAGGTACTAAAGTGTTGGTGCATTTGTATGTGTAGAGGTTTTCTGATTCGTCGTAGGTGCGGTCGACAGGGCCTCCACCGAGCCAACTCTACACCAATTACCGCTTCCATCAACTAGTTCCATTGCCCCACCTGCCCGATCCTTCCGGCGCCCTTGCAGTACTTACCAAACTGTCCGAAGACCCTGCTATACGGCATGTGATGCAGATGCACAAGTTTTCCGTCGGAGTATTGACCGAATTAGCCCCCCATGAACACCCAGATTTATTGGGCCTGAACGTCAATGCGGGGCAAAGTATAAAACTGCGCTTGCGGACCAATGGGTACGATGGGTTCAGAGCCTACAGAGAAGTGAGGAGGGTGTTGTGCCATGAATTAACGCATAATATATGGGGTGATCATGACGAGAAGGTATAGTCCGTTGCGTCAGTACCACACGGCAAACACTCAGTTTTGTCACAGTTCAAGGAATTCAACTCCAAGCTGAATCGCGAGGTCGCAGAATTCGAGCTCGCTGCAGCCAACGGCACTCATCGCCTCTATCAAGGAGATGTCTACGAGCCTTCTTCTGATTTGGAGGTGGAGGCAGAAGCACAAGTGCACGTTCTTGGCGGAGGTGATGGTGGTTCGTACATAGGGAACCAGGCAGAGTCTGTAGAAGAACGGAGGAAGAGGATATTAAGCGCAACAACGAGTCGACTGCGGAAACTGGAGGAATTGGATGATCAGTGCGGAACTGGGCGAAATGTAAGCTAGTTAGCAGATAATTTAGTAAAAAGGACTGGCCAACGTGGGATTCGAACCAGAGACCTTGGCGTTATAAGTTACCAAAACAAGAAAGAGTTGGTTTTGACTCTAACCAGCACCCATGGCACCCACCCGATCTTCTGGAAGCACGAGATCCTCCTCTCTGAGACAAGGCACACTTACCTTTGCATCCACAAAGCGAACAGCGTCGACCTCAACTGCCGGAAAGCCTACCAAGGTCGTCAAGAGTGTTGTAGCTTCAATACCCTCATCATCGGAGAGCAGCCCGTCTAGCTCTGAAAAATCCTCGCCCGCGTCTGTTTTCGAAGATGATGATGGGCCATTGCAGCAGCCCTCCAGATCATACAAAAGACGGGAGAAGGAGGACAGCGCGTTGAGGCCTGCGAAGCGGAGACATGTGTCGTCTGCACCAGAGGCGGCTCCTAAGCCACAGTCTCACGCAGCGGAAGAAATCAAGGACGAAAGGCCGCGATTGAACCCCAAAGACAGAAGATGGACGAAACTACACGCTGCAGCGAAGAAGAGGATGGATTATCCTACCCCAAGTGAGGGCAAACATGTTCGCCGCTTATTCCTGTCATTCTAACGGCTTCTATCGTAGTTCACTCAGAGAATCAGAACAAGATACACGAGATTCTTCGCGTGTTTGACTTGTAGGTTCTTACTTTGGGTGCTGTGTATGAACTTGGTCTGACGGTCGGGTGAGGTCATACGAGTATGGTCCATGTGTTGGTATGTCACGTATAGAACGGTGGGAGAGAGCGCATGCTATGGGTCTGAACCCACCACAAGAGGTTCGTAGCCATTTTGCTTGAAAATAGGTTGATCCATTGACATTCAATATACAGATTCAGGAGATTCTGATGACCGCTGATGGTATGGACAAAGAAGAATTTTCGCAAAGTGTACTCTACGGCGAGGTTTGATATAGTATGCTTCTATCCTTCGTAAGTCGGTCGTCTATATGCGCTCATTTCGTTCCTAATGCGAATCCTGCACTGCAGCCTATCCTGTCGAATTGCTTCATGTAATTATGAACTCATATATATCATCACTCTGTTTATGCATGCCAATTGAGTATATATGGAACACCGTATTACTTATTAACCAGATGTCAGCACGCTTGCGCGATACCTTTTGACAAGTCGACTGTTTTATTAGCTACATAGGACTTGGTCAGATATCCGATTATGGTACAACTATCATTCTACAGAAGACAAAATCGTTTAGGTGTCGTTCACGATGTCATCGGTTGTTTCTGGGCTTTCTACCAAGATTCGTCTTGGCCCAGAGACGCCTTTACTTGAAGGTGGAAGCTTCGCGAGCAGGCGAGATCGTGCAGACGTAGCATTCGTTGACGAAGCCTGAGACCTAGCGTTTTGCTTTAAAGCTGTGCCTTTCATACTGGCAATTGCCTTTGATGAGGATGAAGTCTTCGAGGTCTCTGCAGTTGTTGTCGAGGCAGACCTGCGCTTCCTACTTTCGTCGCGTTTATTCTCTTTCTCTACCTGACTCGCGACATTACTTGCGATTGCCTTGGAAGATGAAGCGGCTAAATTTGACACTTTTCGCGTAGATCTGCGGTATGTAGCTGGCTTCTCAGTTCCATCACCAAGAACGCTACTGCTGGCTTTCCCTTTCCCCTTCACCATTGAGGATGTATGTGTATCATGGACCAGAACACGCCCCTTGCTAGTCGTTTTCACATTGGTCTGTGATGCACGCATAGATGCTCTGTGTCTTTGATGTGATCGTTCGTTCGACCCACCCGAGTCAACTCGTTTCCGTTTCAGTGCCAACGATTCTGGCGGTGAGTCAGGTATTCCGAGTTGTTGAGCGAGCGACATTTCTTCCTCTTTTTCCATGGTTGGAGGGAACGGTTCGTGCCCGGGCTCCGACATCGGGTCGTCTCCCTCTGTCAGTGGCATCGGTTGCACTTTAAGATGCTCTTGCTCTACAAAGGGATTATCGCTTGACGAGTTATGTAGGGAACCTGCTGCTACGAGAACACGGCTCAATGGACTTGGCTTTACAGGAGAGTATGCGTGAACCATCCTCTGAGCAAGAGGTCTCGCGACAGGGAAAGGCCGAAGCGACAACTCCGTTGCATTGTCTTCGACCGTGCCTGAGAACGAGGAACAGATGTCACTGGCATCAAGATCGGGTAAACCTGGTAACTTGGGCAAGTTTGAAGGAGTGAGACTTGGAGGAGCGAGGAATTGAGGAGGAGATGTAGGTTGTCCAAGGTCCATGGGGTGTTGAGGTAGGGATGCTTCCGGTGATGGAGGTGGTAGAACAAAGGTCGATGTTAATAGAGAGGTAGATTTTGTAGGGCTTAGATTCAAATTTCCAGCAACACGGCCTTTGCTGCTAATGATAGTTATAGTTGGAACTGGAACTGGAATGACCTCGGTCTCGTATGATGGAATTACATTCTTCGCCAAAGTCAAGGATTCTCGTACTTGCGTCGTAGTGACTGCCTTTCTGCGATTCGACTTGCCAACCTTGAACGTTTTCATGGGTGACTTCCCCTGAGATTTTCTTGTCACCCGTTGTGTACGACGTTGAGGAACACTTGTTCCTTGGCTAACTGGTGCGACCGGTGCGCGTAATGAGGCGTTGTCGATAGTGGCCCTTTGTGTCTCCCACAAAACTTTCTCATCCTGACAATGCACATATTGTGAGTACTTTGAGCATACACGTTGAAGCGAGGCTGACCTCGAATGCAGCTTTTTTTTCGTGGAACTGTTGGGCTTCGTCCGCCAAGTCTCTCTTTTCCTGGTCTAGGTCCTTCACGACTTGATCCATTTTTTCGATCTCTTGAGCATTGAGGCATTCAGCATCTATCATTAGCCTTTCGTGTTTCTTGGCGTATTGGTCGAACTGGTTTTGGGCTTCTCGCAATTGGGCAGTTGAGTCTTCTTCTAATCGTTCTATGGCAATCATCATGAAAATTTGATACTCAGTGGGACGGCACACCTACTAATTTCTCGACGAAGTGAGTTAATTGTATCCTGTAAACGGACAATCTCTGCTTCTTGGCGTGGGTTTGACTGCAACTCCACAAAAGAGGGCAATTTCAGGGCTGGACCAGATAACAACATATCTTCGAAGTGATTAATGGCCATTGCCACTCTTTCCTCCGCGGCGTCCGGTGGATTGAGCGGGAAGATATCATCCAACGTCAATTCAGGAGGCTGCGACATGCGATCAGTCGTTGCTATAGCATTTGAGGACAAAAACTCCTTTATACCTCATCATCGCTTCCAGGGTTCTGCGCTCCGTACATGAGACCATGCAACCGGTTCACGGTCCGCAGGACCAGCTTTTTCAGTCTTAAATTTTCTGTTGAAAGCTGACCTCGTGCCTGCTCGGCTTGCTCGAGCGCAACCTCCAAAAAACTTGCTCTTTCATCTTGGTGCCCTGTGCCATTGATAATCTGGGCATTTGTGCAAGTAATACCAGCGGGAACAGTTGTGAGTTTCGACTGCACGTCGGCAACTTTTGACCACCTCTCAATCATGCGTTCGAATTCTCTCTCTTTCTTCTTCAATTCTGTTTGGTGAGCAGTCCGTATAGATTGTAACGACGATCTTGTGCGTTGCAATTCCGCAGATGTTTGCTTATGCGCAGCTTCAGCAGCCTGCAGAGTTTTATTTGCTGCACTTAATTTGTTCTATTAGTTCGGTCGAGTGGGTATATGCATCCAACATACGCTAAGCGAGATTTGTGTAGGTTGGTTTCTCGTTCCGCATTCTCCGCGTCGTTTTGCGCAGTGCGATGCATAGACTGCAGACGTTCATAATCATACTGAAGCACGCGCAGCTTCGTGGAGAGACCCTCAGCTCTTGCCAAGTCGTTCTGTGTACTGTAAGCGCCAGGCGCGCAATCTAGTCTGACATATTCACCGTTCGCTGTCCAAGGAGATCAAGCAGGCACTTTGCTATCCGCTCCGCATTGGTATTGGAAATGCCATCTAGCGATAATCCCGGAGTGGGCACAAAGCCGTGAGCTACCAGCTGGGCATTGACATATTCAAAAGTAGAAGAACTGTGGTCAGAGGTGGTGGAGGCGAAGGAAAGTGAGTCGCCGATGTCTGAGAACGAGTTGTTAACGCCCCAGTGGACGGATTTCTTGGGTGTCGCCATGTCGCTGTGGTTCAACGCGCGTAGATCACGTGCCCGTGTTGACGGACCACGGACACTGCACCGCTGGGCACTGAGTGCAGTTGCGCAGACGCCGGCTGAATGTTTAACGGAATGCGGCGTCCGGCTAGGTACCGCTGTTGTGCCAGCTGAGAGGATACTTAAGCGGGTCTATCGCTGCGGAAGTGCGATTACGTAATCCTCAGGATTTTTAGCCGGGCAAGAAGCTTGGCTTGGGATGAGTTGATTCACAGGCTGCGATTCCACCTCCCTTCTTCGTCGATTTCCCGCTCATCGAGGCTCGCATGCCTGGAATTACAGTTGTTCCAAGTTCACCTAATGGCTCTAATTTCAGCCCATCGTCATCCTGCAAGTCTTTTTTACTCTAACAATCGCAGCAAATTAACCCTTCATCAATCAGCCCTGTATACTGACATGTCCGTAGCCGAAATCAAGGCTAAGGCCAAGGAATCAGTCTCAAAAGATGCCCGTGGCGTTTCTGCGTTGAGTCTCATCAAGACGGCACGCACACTGTTGATCGCAGCAAAGGATCATGAAAAAAGGAGCGACCTAAGGAGTGCATTGAGCGCATATATCAAGGCTGCTAGTCTTGCTACTATGACGATCGAATCTTCGGAGTACACCTTGGAACGAGGAAAGAATGGCGTCGTCCGCAAAGAAATGCAGGAATTCATCGAGGTTCGACCAGGCCCTTCCAGTTTCTCTCGACCTGCTGACTTCTGCAGAAATACGGCGAGGACCTGAAATCTCGACCAGCCCTGATAGAAGAGAAGCTCAAAAACGCAGCAGGACAATATCCGTAAGTTCGCCACTCTACCTCTGCGCAGCAATTCATCCCTTGTCATTGCAACAAGGGAAGAGAATCAAGATCAAGATCAGCAACCAGTTCCTAGGCCTCTTCCGAGCATACAGGATCGTATGCGTGCATTGCAAGGCCAAGGGTTGGATATCAGCACCAAACGCGTGTCGCGGGATTTATCCAATGTGCCTTCCTCAGCCCTGTTGCCGAGGCGCCTCTCAACTTCGTTCTCTTCGTCGCCCTCCAATCTCGCGTTGTTGTCAACTCTGTCGCCGCCGACACCGATTTCCTCGACCTCGTCACAGCACACAATCGTTTCGCCCTCGACGCTAGGTCCACCGTCTCCGTCGTCGTCACCCTCGTCCTCCCCCCTTCTGGATAATGCGAAAAGTCTCGATATTTCCGGTTTCACCCATAATTTCCCCTCAATTGACGAGCTGAACGAGTATCCAACGTTCAACCTTCCTTCTGTTCCAACGGGGATCAATGGTAATAGTGGCAAGCGAGATCGTTTCGCCAACGACCTACCGCCTTCTGTGCCTTCGATCAGAGATTTTGTACCGATGGAGAGACCATCAAGTACACCAGTTCCCCCAGTGACTAGCGTATTCGTTAGCCGACCCGCATCGCCGAGTAAACCAATGATTCCGCCGAAACCTTCGAACCTTTCGAGCCACATCGTAACTAATAAAACGCAGATTCCTAATACAAACTCTGCACATCCTGAAGAGCTTTATGAATATATGCGCGGTCACAACGTGCTACTCATCGACGTTCGCAATCGAGCAGATTTTGAGCAAGAACACATCAATGCTAGCGCTATTGTCTGCATAGAACCCGCAATACTACTACGAGAAAAGTATGTTGTAAAGGACCTTTGCTAAGCGTTTCTGGTAAGTTCTGATCATATTGCCGACAGCGTATCAGAAGAGATGCTGGAAAATGCCATGGTTATTGCACCCAAACAAGAACAAAGCCTTTTTGCAAATCGAGATAAGTTCGACTTGGTAGCGGTGTATGACAAGGATAGTAAAACGTTTGGTGCTTTCAATGCGCCTATCAACGTGCTCGTACGTGCGATTAAGGAGAGAGCGTTTAAGAAGATGTTGAAAAGGATGCCGATGATGCTTGTGGGAGGAATTGACGAGTGGAAGAAGAAGTTTGGTGAGTCTGAAATCGTCAGGGGGGAGTCCGGTTACCCGAGAAGTCCCAAGCCTGCAAAACCGCCAACATCAATTTCAGACTCTTCCATGCTTTTTGGATCTACATCTACGATACCGCTGTCCGCCTCGCCTTCTCAAAATGATGCTATGCTCAATGGCAAAACCAATTTGGCGTCAACCCTGGCTTCTTCGTATCCTCCATCCGTTGATCAATCGCTGACCTATAGTCCGCGATTCGGCACCCATGTATCTTTGGCATCCTTTCCGGAAGTGGACAGACCGCAAATACCTAGTCCGCAATATGCCCCTCAGTCACTGGCTCGTAGGCCATCTACCGGTTCCACGGCACACGTGGTCGAACATCGCCCCCAGAATTCGGTCGAGGGACATACCAGGTTAACCTTTATGGATGGTATTATCGCTCATCTTGTTGACGGATTGTCTATAGATCACCCGCAGAATATCCAAGTTCAACACAGCTGTTCGATTCAAGAAATGGTATAAGTCGGAGGCCAGCTCTATCCAGGCCAATATCTAGTTCTATATCTTATAGCCGTAGCACCGGTGGCGGCGTGAGTTCTTGCAAGATGAATCGTCTATTTCCACTCATATTGCCATAGCCACTGAATGAGTCGACAACTACCAACGGTATCCCCTCTATGCCTATAACATACCCTCAAGTACCTCGGCAAAAATCCCCAACAACGCCAGTGTCCAGTAACTCAACGGGTTCCCATCCGTTCTCCCCGCAGATCCATCAGACCATTGTGTCGCCTCCCCAAGCATCCTTTAATTCGTCTCAACTCTCTCGCAAACGCAGTGACTATATTGATCAGTCACAAGAAGCGCTGTCAACTCTTAGCAGTAGTCGTGGTTCTATTGACTATCCCGTGTCTCAAATTCTTCGACCACCGCCTGCCGCCGCGTCGTCGTCATTGGAACGGCAGGACAAAAGAGTACAGCACGTTCCTCAGCGTGTTCCTGTGGAACCTAAACCTCCGAGAATAGAAAGTGAGTATCCTGTGACGTACTGGTCTGATGTGCAAGTCAGCACGTCGGGACTGAAGAATCTCGGCAATACTTGTTACATGAATGCACCTATACAATGCCTCAGTGCAACAGTTCCCTTTGCACGATTCTTCAAAGGTGAGCAAAGTAGTGTTTGACACCAGTATTAGCTCCGCTGACAAAATGAAGATGGCCGTTGGAAGACTTTCATTAATTTTATGAACCCGTTAGGTTCTAAGGGGAAGCTAGCTGGAACATTTGCAAAACTCGTGCAAGAAATGTGGCTCAGTGACTTGCCGTACCTGACACCATTCGAATTCCGAGTAAGCAACATTCGAAGCTCGTATCGTTTATGCATCTCAAGCCGCCGATTCAGAAATCGATATGTCAGCTAAAGAGCGAATTTATAGGCAGTGATCAGCATGACTCACAAGAGTTTTTGAACTTCCTTCTGGATGGTATTCATGAGGACTTGAATCGAATTATAACCAAGCCTCCTGCGAAACATGATCCAGAACAGGAAGCCGAACTCGAGCGGTTGCCGGTACAGATTGCGAGCGAACAGGAATGGCGTGCGTGGCGAATGCGGAACGATAGTATCATCGTAGACTACTTCCAAGGACAATTTAGGAGCCGATTGGAGTGTCTAACGTGCCAAAAAGTAAGTGGTTGATCTAATCTCCCGACATGTTTCGTGATGGCCAACCTTAACTTGCGATAGACATCAACAACGTATAACGTGTTTTCCATTCTGCAGTTACCTATACCACATGCAAAAAGCGGAAAAGTTCCCATAGGACAGTGCTTGGATGCATTTTTCAACGAGGAGGTGTTGGAGAAGGATAATTCATGGTAGGAATTCTCTTTCAGAGCGTCGGGAGCCTTAGCTTAATTTCACTAGGGATTGTCCCAACTGCAAGGTTAAACGACGAGCAACGAAAAAACTGTCCCTGGCCCGCCTACCACCGGTTTTGTTAATTCAACTGAAACGGTTTGAGGCAAACGGTCGGTTCTCGGACAAGATTGATACATTTGTGGACTATCCCATGAAATCGCTTGACCTGACAAACTATATGCCGTCCCCTTTGCCACCAGGCGCTGATAGAGCACAGCTGAATGGAGGAATCTCCATGTCGCCTGCAGATCCACGGACACAGCTGCCGCCTTACCGATACGATTTGTATGCAGTGACTAATCATTTCGGCAATTTGAGCAGTGGTCATTGTGAGTTTTTTACCTCCGATGTTAGGCTCTCTCATAAACCTTGTTGTAAGACACGGCGTTCATTGCGTCGAGGGACGGTTGGATGTACTGCGACGATAGTAGCGTCAAGCCAGTGGACCCGAGGCAGGTGGTGGTATGTATCTCCCTCAGCAGCACATTTTAACACAGCTTAATATTCAAACAGAATCAGAAGGCATATCTTCTATTTTACAAACGGATCAAACCATGACCCCGTTCTCTATTATAACCTATTATATTGGCCATCCGGATCTAAATTTAACTTTCCTATATTACCAGGTGTTGCTATCATTGTATTCTAGGTTCCCTTGCATTATTCATACTTAGCGTGGACGTCGTCAGATGTGTAATAGTTTTATATTGTTATGATACCGCTATGATCTTCTTTGCTACCCCATTTACAGTCTTAGACAATGGTAATGATGGCTTCTCGTCTCCTTGTTCCTCTGAAAATTTGCATTTATGACACTGATAATAGTTGCCATCTGAGCTACGATGCGCTGTGTCTTTGAAGACGGTAGGATAGAAGGCTGGAGAGTACCGCGTGGAGCACTTGGCACACCTGAATTCAAGTTGCGTATTGGGCGTTGAAACAGGTGTAGATTCGCTACTCCGGTTGAGCAAGACATCTAGGCGCCTGGCTTTACGGAGTAGGCCATGTGCCTGACCAATCGGCGCTTGCTTATACGCCCTACAATACACTTGAAGCGCCGTCTGCAAAAAAATGTCATCGGCAGCTTACGGAACAAAACGGGGCGCACAAACCTCTCCACCCTCATTCGTTTCACAGATGTCATATATGGTTCGTCGACTGTGATCGTGGTCGCTACATAACACAACGGCATTCATACATCCTGTTTCACTCTTAAAGGTCGTCGTTATAGTCAGATCTCGTCGGCTACTCTTAACCTAGTAATGACGTGAGATATCACAAGCGCAGGCACGCTTGCCAACGACTTACGTGCTGGATCTCAAAGCCGAATCTATATGCTAGCTTCCACGCACAAGACACGTGGAACTCTCTGCTGCAGTCGCCACACCGGACCACTGCGCCATCCGTTTTCTCGCATATACTGCATGGCTGTCAAGGAAAGAAGTTCAAAACACGTTCATGTTGCTCTAACGGAACTTACTGCTTCCCACCGATGACGCGCGACGGTACTGAGCCCTTCCACAAGGCGCAAATCAGGTGCATTTGAAAAGATGGGCTCCGGTACGAAGACTGAACATATCACATGCACCCAACCTTGACCTTCGGTCGGCTTGCAGGCGCGCAAGAACGAGTCTGGTGAAGAATGAAAATCCGGCGCTTTATCCTTCGCTGTCCGAGGACATAGCAAACAATCTGAGTTCTGTCAAACGTCAAATTATGGCATCTCTCGAACGGATCGAGCTTACGATTGACGCTTCTAGAGTTTCTGCATTCTCACATAATTCGCATACCCACGAATCTACCGCGGCAGGATCAATAACGGCCCCGCATGTTCCTTTGAAAATTGCATGAGGCTGACCACCTATGACCACCTCCAGGATCGGACGCACCTGCATGGGCCTTGAATTGACATTTCTTGCATTGCAATACTTTGCCGATTGGACCATTCTTCAGGCACGCGACGCAACGCAATTGTGTAACTGCCGATATTGCAGGCGGAGGCGTGGACTGCGTTGACGCCGATGTCTAGAACTCTTGCAGCAATCCAAATTTGGAAATGATATGAGCTTACCCTGGCTCGCTTAGCAGAAGGTGGAATTAGGGGTGTACCTTCCCGTTTGTCGTTGATTCGACCTTTCGTGACAGGTATCGATTCCTCCCGTAAGGGTCGTACATTCAGGTCAGCATACTTCCTCCAATTTGTTCCGCAGGTGTCGCAAAGGATGCTAGTCGCGAGGCCCTTAGGGGCTCTCCACCATATGGGCGATTCTCGCGTTCTGCACGCTCCACACGTCGGCATTCTGGAGGTTGGTTGACTGATTATTGATTCCTCATCGTCGGATAGACCAACGTGTTGTCTATCACCCGTTTCTTCAAATGTGGGGTACTGTCGAGAGGTGGGCTGGCTAGGCATGCCTTGCTCCGAAATTCTCTTATTCTCTTCCCCCAACCTGGCACTATAGAATGACTGTCAGTTGACCGACAACACAGGATCCCTTTGATAATCACTTCTTCCAGTGTCCATAATAACGAACGACTTCTGGCATAGATCGTGTTCCTATTTCTTCTCTAACGGCCCGGAGCTCAGCTCCATGTGTCAAGATTCCATCCTCAAAAGCTGCAATCTCATCCCTGATCCATTCACGATCAAGACAACTAGTTTCTTGTTTCTTCCACTAAAGAAATGTTGTGGATTTAGAAACAGGGACAAAATTAGGCCCTTACTTTCTCCATTCGCGTGGGTAACTTCATGTTCACAGCCGTAAAAGGTCGTGCGGCAAGTGCGGCATCTGAAAACCGCCGTATTACTTCAGTCAGCCAGTCAACGCTATGTTGTAAGTTGCGATCATTGGTTAGGTCTCGTTTGCACGCCTCCACTACAAGATATGTCATTGACCGATCCATGCCAAGACTGGATATAGCAATTACCTTCAGCCACTGTGATATCGCGATAATTACATAAACCAGTTACCATCAAGCTTAATTGAAGCACATACCTTCCGCTTCTGTGAGGCTATTGATGTTGCCTAGAACCTCCACAGTATTATCTCCCCCACGTTCATCCGGATCTTATGCTGGTATTAACTTTTTCCACGGCCAATTAAACTAATATTACATACCTGCTGCGAGTACCGCATCTCGATCTGGAGCTGGTGGCACGACGGCTTGAAATTTAGTCCCCTGACGTGTTGCGGTACGAGGAAAGATGAGGTCATCTGGGTCTATTCCATAAACTAAGGTTGCGCATTTAATTGCAGCTATCAACAATCTTACCTAGGGTATCCTCTGCCACAGTATACTGTCTGCACAATCGTTTGGTACGATTGCTTTCGTTGTAAGGTGAACACACACGTACCCGAAATATCTGAACGGCCACATGTTGAAATGTTTGATGGGCGAATTCTCTTCCTTCTCCGCTTGCACCTTGTCTTTTCTCGGTCGTCCTCTACCTCTAGCTGCAGGCGCATTTGATCTTGGTTTTGGAAGATTCGGAGTAGCATGTCGAACATCATGACTATCTACCTCTTCTTCATGTTTACGTGAGCAAGGGGCACATGTCCAACCGTAGCCCCTTGAAGGTTTCGCGGCAAGGGGAGGCTGCACACACTTCATATGGAAGAATCGCTTGCATCTGTCACACTGAACAGAATCAGGGCTGGAAGGAAATCTGAACTTGTTCAATTGATTGTAGCATAACCTACCTAGGGCACCATTCGCTGCAATTAACGCAAAGTCGAATGGCATCAGTGAGGTCTGGTAGAACCTCCTTCTCCGCCACAACATATTCATAGCGGGATGTCAGGACATCTCGCATGTGGTCCGGAACTGATTACCATATCAGTCACTTTCTGTTCCCATTACCTGCAAAGAACATACGGTTGCGAACATCAGTTGATTGGATTATTTCAAATTCCTTTTTGATGTATGGGTCGAATAGTCGATTGAAATAAAACCTGTCGGGCCGTTTTTTCCAACCTGATAGATCTGAAATCTTGTCTCGGTGCACCACGTGACATTTCGCTCGAAGCTGATTGATGTCGCAAATTTCCGAATAAATGGCGGCGAGAAGAAGGCGTGAGTCTCCTACTGGGCGGTCACTCACATCGCTTGGTCGATAGTACCATGCTAGACGGACACGAGTATAGAGGTAATTTCTTCCTTCTTCGCCCCTGGGGGCATCTTCAGGGGGAAGAAATTGCATAATGCGAGCCACCGAATAAGGTGTACCATCTCTCACAGACCAGCTGGGTGAACAATAAACGTGATCTGTAATAACAGTGAAAAAGTGATTCGGCATTGAGGAATATGGGATTAAGTATTATGACATATAACCTACCGTTAACTTTGACTTGTTCCCCATTTTTGAGGTAGACTGCAAATGACATGTCTGAAGCGACGGTGGCGACGAAAGTGGATTGTAGTTGGATCTAAAACAACAGAAAAAAATGAAACTATCCAAGGTCCTACAATTTGACGATAGAGTAAATTATTGGAGGGACGATTTTTGTTGAGGATGGAAATAACGATGGAAGGCTACCAGTGGTGAATGTGAGAAGGGGGACGAGGAGGGATTGAATTCAGACTCCGACGCTGTGACCAGAAGCGTTGAAATTTGAATAGTGCGCAGAAGCAGTCAGTGCACCGCCCGAAAAACTGCAGTTGAAACATATGCCGGCGGTTATCTCCGGCCATTGCACTCTCCGTAGACTTGTCCATTCATTATCTCCTTCTGTCATAATGGCAGGCGACCTTTGTGGAAGGAGGACCATCATGACGTGACTATCTTATGTGTTCTTACAACGAAGCACATTCCCACCCGGTCGAAATCTGTATCTGATGCATCACAGGGATAGCCGGAATTTGAACAGGTAATACTAATTGTACACGCGTGCGCACATAAGGCGGCACCAAGAAGCTTTATCATGCCACTGCTTAAAGGGACATGGAAACGCCGCAAAATACCTATACCATGTCTCTGACACCGCTCATAACCTGGGCCCAACTGACCAGAGCATGGATTATATCAGCAATCGGGGCTGAAAAAGGAAAACGTACCTCGATCCGACAGCCAGAGTCGTTCGGGGCTCTCGTTGACACATGTTCTTATAGCCCACGTCTTGTTCGCTCCTTCCGCGCCAACGGTCCCTTCAAGGCGCCTTTAGTGTCGCATGCATTTCTGGCCAAAGCATCTCGTAGTGTCTAGTACTTCAACCTCTCAGACCCAATTGTCTGCGGATAATAGCCTCGGTACCCCGAGCGAAAAGGTTATGAATGACAAACTCTACACGACTCGGACACCACCGTTTACATTCGACGCGGATGGTTCATTGCCATTGCCAGCTGTTCAGCAGACTCCTCGGTCACATGGATGGAATGGTATCAGAACACACTGGTCGAGGTTCAAGAGGCGCATTGACTTGAAATCTTCCCCATCTGCTTCGTCTGTGTTCAGTGAAGATAATGTGGCGGAAAGTAACTTGGACACTGAGGATGAGGAAGACCTGCCGCAGGAGGATGGCGAAGTCAACCAGGTTGTCGTTGACCGAATATGGGAAGATGACGAGAGCTCTGTCCCACAATCAGAACACGGCATACAAGCGCAGAAGCCTGAAACTGAACGGCAACCGAATGATGCTGAAACTGATCTTGCCACTAGCGAACCAACTGTGGCATGCAATAAATGGGACCTATTTTGCACTCTACGATGGCGCGTTTGGGTGGGAATGAGGAAGTTCTTCTGCCCATCTTTCTCAGAAGAACATCTTGAATACATGTATGCAGAGGTAAGCGATAGCCTGTTTGCCAACCGTTTTATGCTGACCGTTTAAAAGGAGAGATGGTATCTCAAAAAATCATTAGCAATTTGGGCTTCGCTGTGGCTGGTGACGAACTGGATCCTCGGAGTTATTTTCGTTCCTAGAATGCCGTTCATGTACCTGTTGGATAAAATCTTTTATTTTGGAGTTGAGCCTTGCTACGTTCATTAATTTGCTTGAATCACTGATATTCTTTCAAGATTGCGCCTGTTCTAAGTACACCGATAACGTGAGTACACGTCGAAATTGGGGAACCCGTAACTCATTAGCAGTTTCATGGTAATATACGATTGGCCACAGCATCGCCCAATTATTTATCAGGCGACACTCATTGTTTCGATATGGATATGGCATGTGCCCATTTCTCATGTAACATTTTCGAGCTGACTGATGGCCAGGTCCTTCTATCAAATAATTTTTATGTCAGCAGTACTTCAAATTTTCACCAACGTTGAACTAATAAAATTTAGACTTTACTGTGGTCTTTACACCCATCCTGGTCGGTGCGAGGATCGAGATTTTCTGGGAACATTTTATTATACCACGGTTCGTTTGGTCTGAGGACCTTTGCAGATTCTCATTATTCGCCATCAGTCTTTACAAGTCATTGCATTATTTGGGCTCAGATTGAATCGCTTGCCAGCGGCTGTCGGGGCTTTGGCATTCTTCGTCTTGTTCGTGAATATGATCGATCTTGATTTGGAGGGAGACTGACTTTGATTTATGTCAGCACAACAGCTACAATAGTCCCCTTAGAAATTTCATGGGCTCGTAGTAAGTACACGAAATCGTGCATTATTATCTGAAACTGCTAATTCGTTAGGCAGACATGATCAACATATTCGTTTTCCATGCTTGTAAGAATCAAATTTATCTCGTATGACAACTGTCTATTATGCCCAATTTGCCCAGTCTTGCTCTACGTACATTATATGATTGAAAGAGTGAGTCGGGCAACAAGCAGCATAACTCTAATCTAACCGTTGAACAGTCGGACAGACATTTGTTTAAGTTACGAAACCGCCTGAAGATGCAGTACAAGGTTTGATTGCCTTGTAGTCCGTTCTCTTACGTCTTACTGGGATGGACAGGCAACGCAGAAGGCACAAATCAATGAACGCAAAGCTGCCGAGTCCAAAAGACGTTTGACTTCGTAAGTGGTTTTATGTAGTCACAATGCAGTTCCTTACATTGCATTAGATACGTTTTCCATGATAAGTTATTTCGGCTCTAGGCATCTGCCCGTAAAATCTTACGCCTCCCTTTCTCCACAAGTTCGCGTGCCTCTTCACACTGCCTGTGAGCTATACTTACATATTCGGTTGGTTTTCCTTATTTAGGTTTTGCAGTTTTAGCGACTCAATATCTCGAAGCTTCCGGGGGGATATCTAGCGCGCAGGAATTGGAATTCAGTGCTTTAACAGGCAGTCTCAGTATGATGTCAAAAGGTACTTGCTTCTCGTCGTCCGCCCTCGCCTTCTGATAACAATTCTCTTCCTAGTGTTAAATGATGTTCTCGATTTGTAATTCCACCCTCAATTTTGCTCTAGACGTGCATATTAACATCCTTTTCAGCCATAGGCTCGACAGTGGCAAGTTCGAAACCGTGTCCAGGGTCAGTGTCTCTGTCTTGATCTAATTCAAACTACCAAACGATGATCTGCGTTACCAGCCATATGCATTCCATCAGACTATGAGATCACTCTTCATCCCTTTGCAATTAAACACAGACGCTCGTGGCCTTAAATTGGAGACTCGTCTTGACCCCAAGATCGATCTGGTATGTGTTGTATCGAGAACTTGAGTATCGGAGGGTGACGTACATCAGGTTGCAAGACAAGCTTCGTATGAAGCCCTCGGGGAAACTTCAGAAGCTGCTCGAAAGCATCTTGAGGAGCACCCTAACGTTAATGGAATTGTGACAGGCGATGAGACGAGACTGAGGCAGATTGTTACCAATCTCACGAGGTTTGTAACGTTTGTCTTTAGCTGAGGATCACCGACTCAAATACTTTAGCAATGCGTGTAAATTTACACCACCGGGAGGAAAAGTGTCGATCTCCACCAAACTCATTCTTCCAACGTCTACTATGCCATCCGAGCAAGAATCTCTCGCAGCGCCGACTGCAATGTCGGATGAGCACAAGCACCAGTTATCGGCTACTCGCTTGACTATGCATGACATGCAACAAGATTCGACACCCTCTTTGGAACGGATCGTGGTGCGTATTGAGGTGACGGACACAGGGTCTGGTATCAAAGCAAGCGATTTGACCCACGGAAGGTTATTCAGTAAGGGCCGACGAATATTAATAACTATTGTCCATTCTCACGGATACATGCAGGTGCTTTCAATCAGACCGAGGAAGGAAAGAAGCAAGGTGGAAAAGGAACAGGTCTCGGCCTGGCTTTGGTCCGGCAGATAGTGAATCTGTCCGGAGGCCGCCTTGGTGTAAGATCCAAGCTAGGCGCAGGGTCAACGTTCTGGGTCGAATTACCTTTCGGGGTCGGTGCCAAAGCACTAAATCTTCAAGGCAAACGAATCCTTTCACCTGAAGATTTAGTCGAATCATATGACAGTGTACGTCCGTCGTTGGAAGGTCGACCTTTCGGGATCAATCTAGCGACAACTGTGGATGTTGCTGCTTATGAAGCGACTATGCCGCCGACGTTGACGGATTCTGATCACAAGATGACAACGTTGCACATTACAGGTCAGTGAGAGCACTTGTTAGCTGGGATAACGGGCTGAAGCTGGATAAGAACGGCCACTGCGTGAGTTGGGAAAATCAATGGTTCCACCAAAGGAATTGGATGACAAAGATGGTATCAAAGAGGAGGCGGTTCCTTCCCCTGCATCATCTCCGGCGACATTTGATCAGGACACGAAGGAGCAGAGCTCGGGGGATGAAAAAATTGATGAACAAGATATCATGACGCAGAGCAATCCGATTGATGATGAACCCAAGGATCCGACCAAGACACCGCCTCCGCGCCCAACGTTTGTACAGATTCCCAAGCAAGCATTCGGAATGGAGCCCCATCCATCGACCTCTTCGAACCGTTCAGTCTCATCGTCCGTTCTGGTCGAGTTTGACAAGAATCCGACCCGTGCTAGCAGAAATGTCAGCAAGCCGGCCGTCACCATCGAACGCGGATTGCCTGTCTTGGTCGTTGATGATGACCGGTTGACGCGAAAGATGCTCGAGAGGATATTACGATTACAGGGCTGTCGTGTGTCGATGGCGGAGAACGGTGAAGTTGCGCTCCGAATGATCCTCGGGCAAGAAAGCTCACCGATACAGACGCCGGTGTCTGATGGTGAAAATACGGTGCCTATCCTTGAGAGGAAGCGCAATGTGGGTGAAAACGGCCATGAAGAGAAATACGCGGTCGTTTTCCTGGACAATCAGATGCCAGTACTTTCTGGTGTCAGCATGGTTAAGAAGCTCCGTGACATGGGTCGAAAAGACTTTGTGGTGGGAGTAACAGGTTTGTGATGACCTTATCTTTTGTTCTTGGTTTTGTTAATGATGACAACAGGCAATGCACTGTTGTCAGGTATGTTGTTGATCAAAGTTGCATGTGCTTGTACTGAGGACAGCAAACAGACCAAGAGGAGTATCTTGGGGCTGGTGCTGATCGGTGCGTGACGCTTCGCTGTCGGCCATCAGATTTAGTGACGTATGGGTGCAGCGTGTTGACAAAGCCGGTGACATTAAGCAGCATCAAGGACATGTTGGGGCTCGCGAACGAGCGGCGAACACGGCAGCTTGCTGCCACGGACAGCGTGCCATGTAGTAACAGTAATACAATAATGTAATCTAGTGATGTTGTGAATGAATGAACGTGCAATAGACAAAGCCATGACTTCAGATCGGCTTTAGCCGAGCGACGTCCGCGAGTCGAGCGTCCCTTGCTCTCCATCTCAGCCTCCACCACTCAGATGACGGACTCAGCCAGGCCTCTGTCGCCCCTCCCATCCATCTTGAAGCACAGAAACTCCCCCCCACCATCCCCACCATCCCCAGACCCGGCAGACAACGGTAAGTGCATGCTGCAATACCCTATGACCTGCACCTATCACATTCACTTATCTCTCTATCTCTAGACTTCAAGCTCTCGAGAAAGCGTGAGCGCGAAGTATCCCTAGAACCTGCTTTGCCTCCCAAAGCTGTAGTGCGTCAGCCAGCCTTCTGTATGCTGACAATATATCATGATCATTGCCAGGACATTGACACGCATGCTCGGGAAACTCGTACCCCAGCGAAGAAGAATAGACGGCAGCTAGGTACTACCGAAGAAGAGGAAGATGCTGCATCGCAGACCAGCTCAAAATCTGGCTCGCCACCTTTGGGCGTGTCGCCACCGCAAGAAATGAAGATCAAAGTCCGGCAAATAAGCCAGGGAGTGGAAGATCTCAGTTGGAGAAAGAAGAAATCTCCTAGTCCGGAAGGCCATCCCCGTGCTACTCAAAGGGAAGACTCCGAACTTATAGCTTCCCAAGCCAGCACAAACGAGGATAGAGATATGGTGGGAAAACCTCTGGACAGGGAGGACGATAATGAAACGCCACCAAAGACTCCCTCTGAATCCCAAATGTCCCAATCTGTTGCAGATATCAGTGCAGGTGCTAAGGAACATGCGAATGCCACTACGGCGCCACAAGTGGCAGTGTCACAACATTTGCGGGCTGACTCCGAGAGCGGAGATAAGGGTTTGAAGCGCAAGTATTTGGAACGTGGAACAAGTCAAGGACCCCAGGATAGTCCGGATTTGCCCAAGTCGCCTGCAGAGCCGACTAAGCGGTTACGAGACGATCCCCAGCGTGATGAAAACCCCCGAGAAACGAAACGACCATCCCCGCCCCCAGAAAAACAAACGAAAGCACCCTTGCTTCCCCCCAAGAAGGTATATTGTGCATGTTCGCATACTGAACTATTACTGATTGATGATCGAAAGTCCGGTTTTGAAGTTTACGCTTCTCCCAGCTCACCCTTTGCTTCTGTAAAGGGCAAGAACATCTTTTCATCCATAAAATCCACTTTTAGCGGCATTCCCGCTTCACAACAAAGCCCGGCAGCACCAACCATTCCTTCCATACCAGCCAAGTCACCATCACCATTTACCGTCAAAGTTCAGAACCGACCTACTACGCCACCAACAGCCCCCGCCAAGCGTTCAGCGTTCGACATGTTTACCTCGTCGGTATCACCTTTTGCAAGCGCTGCCAGGTCGAAATCACCTGTGCTGGGGTCACCTTCAAAATTTGGGCGAGCCAAGTCTCCAACGCGATTCACGAGCGCTGCTAGTACAAGCGCTTTCTCGTCATATGCACAGGGCGTCCAGAGCTTCGCAGCTCCTACACCCAAGCGGGCGCGCGCTGAATCGCCCAATGGCTTCTCAAACGGAAATAAGCCCTCGTCTGTCATCAGTGTTCCCGACGATAACCCAGATAGTGGGGGGAGTGAGGATGGTGACAAGGTCCCCACGTTTGGCGAACGTCTAAGGACAGAAAAGGATGATGAAGAGGAATCTCGGAGTGACGACGAGTTGCTGAAAGCTCAGTTGACCGTGCAAGCTGGTATGTAATTTATCATGGTGCACATGTATGGCTTACTTACCGTTGTTCAGTTACGACCGGTGAAGAAGACGAAGACACGATCCACCAAGTACGAGGAAAATTATATGCGTTACAAGGGAATCAATGGAAGGAAAAGGGCACTGGCACACTGAAATTGAACGTAAAACGATTCGACGGGACAGGCGCCCGGCTAGGTCCGTGCTTGCTTGTCCACCGGTCCTATAGTGATTAAACTATTTGCAGTGATGCGGAAGGAAGCTGTATTCACGCTACTACTTAATGTGACGCTATTCCATGGAATGCGTTGTAATCTTGCACAAGATCCACGATATCTGCGATTCAGTGCGATTGAAAATGGATCGACAGTACATTATAATCTAAGAGTAAGTATTCTATACTATTTGAGCCCAGGACTCGACTTCATTTTTGTTCACAGGTACCAAATGCAAAGATTGCACAAGAACTGTTAGATGAGATCACTGCGAACATTCCCGCTGCCTGACATTTATCAAAGACCCTCCTTTCCTTTTTTCAAATAATGATGTTGAACATACGATTCTTAATCTTGTCACTCTCTCTCTCTTGTTTGTATTAAGATTTCTACTCACTTATGATATTCATGAAATGGAAACCGGCTGACTTTCCCACGGGTTTGCCACTCTGCGCACCGATGTTGGCTCTGTCGTGTCACTCTGGTCAGCCTTCTTCTCTTCCGCTCCGCCTCTTGTCGCTCCCAACCAACCTGTCCATGAGACTTGCAAGTTCATGTGAATTGTCGTTTTAGTGATGCTGATGATGCATGTAGTGATTCAACCTGAGGTGTTTGTTCATGGATTTCTCGACCGTCATTTATGGCTGCATTGCGCTATTCGTGGGGCTGGTGACGCTGGTGTGTTGACATTTCAACCTCCTCTTCTATCCATGATGAGTTCAACCATCCTTGTTCTTTGAGTCGCGGGCCTTGGCGCGCCGCGACGCGGACGACACACTCTGGGCTCGCCCTCTTCATTCCTGAACTCGACTCTGCTTCTCATATTCATGTCATAAAATTGCTGATCAAACATCACACAGATATATGCCGCACTCGTCTTCTGGTCTCCACCTCCCATCATCACGCGCGACTCTGAGAAGAAATACAGATGCTTCAAGTCGCCCAACAAACCACTCCCACTCACTTCACTGAAGGAACCAGCCACAGTCGACTTATCGGTCATCGTTCCTGCGTTCAACGAGACGGAACGGCTGCCTGCTATGATGGCTGTGACAATCGAACACCTGACGTCATCTCAACAAAAATGTGATAGCAATGAAGGAAAAGGCAGAAACAGCGGTAGCAAGACGAAACCAATAGAAAAGTCAAATGTTGTACGGACCTTTGAGATTGTCGTCGTGGACGATGGGTCGAGGGACGGCACGACGAAGAAGGCGATGGAACTTGCTGCTCAATACAAGGAGTGCGATATCAAGGTCGTTACGTTGGAGAAGAATACGGGTAAAGGCGGTGCTGTGCGCCATGGCATGCTGCACGCGAGTGGCGAGAGGCTGTTGATGGTCGATGCCGATGGGGCGAGTCGATTCCAAGATCTAGAACTTCTGTGGGACACGATGGATGAAATTGCGCCTCACGGAGCACCCGCTTTCGTCGTCGGGAGTAGGGCACATCTCGTCAAATCAGAGGCTGTCGTCAAGGTATGCTCAACGGGACCCTTTCTCAAGAAGCTTGGACTCATGTCACTTAGCGGTCGTTCATCCGAAATGTGCTCATGTACGGCTTGCACACTATTCTTCGAATAGTCGGCGTCGGCCATATTCGCGATACTCAATGTGGATTCAAACTCTTCTCGCGAGAGGCGGCGCGACAGATTTTCCCCGCGCAGCATCTACCGACATGGATATTCGATGTGGAACTGTTACTGCTAGCGAAGCAGCTGTGTATACCCGTTGCAGAGGTGCCCATACAGTGGCATGAGGTGGCTGGGAGCAAGTTAAACGTGATGACGGCGTCTTTACAGATGTTGAGGGATTTGTTGGTTGTGAGGGCGAACCATATTCTGGGCAGATGGAAGGCGGATAAGGTTGCATGGAATTGACGATATGTGTTCCCTTTTTGAAATGTTATTCGTCGTATATATTTCAGCTACATTTGATACAAAAAAGTGCGTCCAGCGGAGCTTGCCTAGCAAAATCTCGTTTTCGCTCATGAGAAATCTTCGCATCAAAGCAACCTGTTTTAGTCAGATTCGCTCTCGGCATGGAGCTTTGAGTGGCGATATGTCCATCGGATGCACTGCGCACCTACCGCGAATCTCGTACCAAGGGCAGGAGAGCATGCATCTCTCTTCCTTTAGGAAGCCAGTTGTCCCGCGAATGACGGGTGAATACGATAAGGCGAGATCGGGCATTCCCAAGGAGCGTTCAAGGTCGCTCGCCTGAGTATCTCCCGTGGATAGCGCATATCAATGCTGAAGTAACGCAACTTTGATGCGATGAACGAGGTGGTAGAGGTAAGAGAACGTAGACGGCTGAGGCGGTTTATAACGGTTTAGATCGTTACGGCGGCTGACCGACTTAGCGGTGACTAGCGTGACCCAAGTGACAGTTCTCACCTTGGCCTCTTATGTCAAGCAAAAGTAAATGGGATCAGCCTGCTGCAGGCTCAGGTGCGGACGAATCTTCAGACCAAAAGCCAGTTGTCAAAGATAGCAAGTCAGCTTCCGAGGCGGCTGCGGCTGCGGCGGCAATAGCCGCTAAAATAGCAGCGCAGTTTGCGAATGGCACATTGGGCCAAAAAGAGCACGAAGCAGAATTCTGCAGGGACATTGATATCAACGACGTCAGGAACAGATACGTGCTCACAAAGGGTTCGACGCAGCAACAGGCACGTTCTGAATGTTCGAATCAAATTCCGTTCTCATAGAGATTTTCTAGATCCACGAAGATACAGGCGCATCGGTAAGCACGAAGGGTACATGGTATCCGGATCGGACCAAGGCCACGGACAGAGATCCTCCGCTTTATTTGCATATCTCTGCTCCATCCCAAGAGGCGTTGCAGATGGCCCTTGATAGAATTAATGAGTTCATGAGCATAGACCTGGGACCTCTAGTCGAAGACAAAAAAGACAGACTGAGAGAAAAAGTAAGCACACTGCCCTTCGCGTATATATGTACTCAAATCCCATATTTAGAGAAAATGGCCCGAGGAGAAATTGCCTGTTGGACTGGAAAGTTTGAGGAACTTTAACGTCAGGGCCAAAGTTGTCGGTCCACAGGGGTCGTTTGTCAAGTATATCCAACAAGAAACGGGCACTCGTGTGCAGATCAAAGGCCTCGGTTCTGGCTTTATTGATCAAGAGACAGGTCGCGAAAGTGATGAGCCTTTGTATATTCATATTACGTATGATTATGGTCCATTTGCATCGAATTGGCCTTGACATGCTATTGTTACAGAGGTCCCGATGAAGCTCAGGTTGCAAGAGCGAAGGTTTTGACTGAAGACCTTTTACTCGTGGTTCGGTCTGAGCATGCCAAGATGGCAACCGTTCTCCATCAACAACAAATAGAACTTCACCAAGCGCAGGCTCAATATGCCGCGTACAATGCTATGGCGGTATGTGTTCCCCCAATGACGTTCAAATGATTAGTTTGCTACAGTTTGCAAAACTTATTCCATACATCGTCCCCCTCTCACTGTGTATAACTCTTATTAATCTTTACAGGGTTATGCACCACCACCTCCGGGAAGCGCGCCACCCCCACCACCTGGGGAGCAGCCCCCACCACCCCCAGATGGCAGCTCCCATGATCCAGGTCAAGCAGCTCAAGCAGCCGCAGGCGCACCCCCAGCTGGTACCGACGCTGCAAGTCAGGACGCATATGCTTCGTATTGGTATGTGATGTCTCTAACCATTATGTCTATCGTTTACATTGTGATAGGGCTGCCTATGGTTACGATGTGAACTCGCCGCAATTCAAAGAATGGGCAGCCCAACAACAGGCCCAATACAGTCAATATTATAGTGGTTATACTGCGTCCTCTGCGACGCCATCCACCAACGCGACGCCAGCTCCACCAAATGAGGCTCCTCCACCACCTCCTGCATAAACTCAAGCTTATATCTGACGGACGTCAGGAGATAGGTTTGGGACCTCTACTTGTAGCTTGATTTGGTGACTTGTTAACGATTGCTGATCGTATGAGTGTACAAAACGTTTCCGCAGCGAAAGTTATATCGTGTTAGATAGTAATATAGTAAACTCGAGTTCACAAATGCAAAAAGAATATGCGCATGGTAAATGAGAATAGGAGTCAAGATAAGCATCCATTATGGTATAGAGCGATGATTAGCACGAAGTGGTGGCGAACGAGGTGGCGAATATGTTTGGTGGAAGTATGTCATTGTTGAGGGCGATGCCAGTGATCCAGGAAGATACAGAGGTATTGTGGGCACCAGCTCAAAGACATGCTGAGGGATGGGCTTCCCTGTCCTGCTATTGGGCACCGGTTCATCAATGTTCATGACGGCGTGTATCCTCGGTTCTTGAACCAACTGTTCACCATCGCTAGGGATTATAATGGCATCCATATTTTGCCCCAGACCATTCCAGAGACACCTAATACCGCTTCCTTGCATGATTTGCGCCAGTCTCCCTGTCTTGATGTGGCGAACTTCGATAAACTGGTTATCGATGAGAAGTATGTACGGTGGATGAATGGCGACAGTCTCAGCTCTGCCTTCCCACTCGATGGTGCCAGTGGAGGGTCTGCTGGGAAAACCTCGCTTGTTAACATATACCCCGAATTCTAGTGGTTCGATTAGGATGTTCCACGGCTCGACATATTGCTGCTCACCATTGTAGCATAGCAGAAATTCGTTGTCAGAAGACCTGAAAATCCCAATGGGTCGACACGATTCACACCGTTTTGCTATATACGCGGTCCCAGGATCGTCTTTGAGAGGTATATTGACCGTAGACTGAAAGCTATCAAAAGCCCAGAATGAGCATTGCGAACCAGTAGGGAAATCGCTCACTTTGTTGTATCTAGTATCTCGAATCCTCGCGAACACAAAATAGCTAATTTGGCCTTCAAAAATACAACGTCGTAAGCTTCACACGAGTGAAGAAATCGACGATATTCCCGAAACCAGTTTGACTTTGAACCCAGGAGGCGCGACGCCAGGCCACCGGAAGCCTTATTTTTCTCGTTGATTTTGTCAAAAACAGGCTCCATGACATGAAACATGCTGTTTGACTAGTGCGCTCCAATGAGATGCAACTTCCATGCTGCAAAGGACAACGTACTCCGTCTTTCTTCACAAATATGATCAACGTGCGCCCGTTCAACCGTCCCGCTCTAAAGAATTGAACTTCCTTGTGAACGATCGTGTTCATCTTTTGAAGTGGCTGTGCCATATTTGGGTTCGAAGGTACCAGCGCTTCAATATGATAGGCAAAAAGGACCTAATATAAATGAGAAAATTGGATTTCGTGAGATGTTAGATTTACATTATCTGCCAGGACAAGAAACACGCCAAAGTCCTCGAGCATCTCACATTGCATCACCTTTTTTATATGCAGAACGCGCTGCATTGCTTGTCACGGATTAGTGTTAATTCTGGTCGCTGCGTTAGTACCAACCATGAGCACTCACAGCGGGAATCGTGGCGAAAACCCATCCATAAACCATCAGAACATCCAACCGCAACAAGTCCTCGCCCATCTACCGTAGCTGTGAATTGCTAAGTCACTATCGCACGAACAGTTACTTGACATACTAAATGGAACAGAGCATGTCACTTTTCCGGTCAATGAATTTCCATCTTGCCATGGGGCCTGATGCTGCCCCAGGCTGTTCGGGTGCAGGTAAAAAGTGTTAATATTGAGTGTTTCTATTTCGAAAACCCTGTTCGACTCTTGAACGACTTTCCGTAGTCCAAGAGCTTCATTGAGTTTTAGTTTCCATTCATCACGCGCTACACTCGATTCCGCATATAGAACCAGTATTCCGCCTGACCTGCCCGTTTGCAAGACAGTCATAGGAAATACGCCACGTGAATCAGGTCCATCCTGTGCTGGAGGTTCGCCCACTGTTCCAGTATTACGAAATCCACGGAGGATGCCTGTTCCTCTGAAGAGTGGTGGATCATGGAAGTTATACAATGCGAGTAGATCTAGTGGGATTGGCTAGGGTGCCTTAATATCGAGAGAATTAAACTGCAGTATTGTTACGTACGCGTTTGATTACATGATACTTTGTTGTTCTATCCTTTTCTCTCGCCTTTGTTAGAACCACTGGTCGACGTCAGCTAGATTTACATCGCGAGAGCCAACAACTCGCCGTAGTTGTCAAACAACAGAACAAACACTTCCATCCACGTCGTTGGGCTACCTTCAGGATGCCGCAGAAGTTTTCCCGAGTGTACAAGGGAGCGTTGTTCATTAAGAAGGTCCATGTCCTGGAGAAACATGATAAAACCATTGAGGCTATTCAAATGGCCAAACAAAAAAAAAAGCGACGAACAGTGAATTCGCCGGGTTTGAAGACAAGGTTAGAGTTGTAACGCCACACTTCAACTTTCAGTTTCGCGGATTGAACTCCGGGTTCTGTGTCTTTTCCAAGTGCCTTTATAACTTCAATAACTTGGGGTATATCTTCTCGATCATCATGCATAGGGTTCGTTTCTTCCAAAATATTCCGTAGGAGTAGTTCATAACGCAGTAATCGGGGTATAGGTCGATTGATGAAGCTTTTTAAATCAAGACGTCTCGCTTCGGGGTGTCTTAGGCATTGCTGCACGGAATAAGCACGATGGTAAGGCAAAGGAAAGTGAACATGCCTCATAGAAGAGCTTGAATAGAGGATTATGTACAATTTCATCGTCGATTCTGTACTCTGCAATAGGATAGTTGGGGATGTATTCCATATATGCCTCTCGGAAATTGAGCGCAGCATCCAAAAGTGCCGCGGTTATAGACCGGATTCGGGGGTGTTCGTCACGCTGAATCTCATGAAGCTTGTCAAGTAATCTCCTGTGATGTGCATGTAGCTCGGCAAAATTGCAGAAAACATCGCGCAGAAAAACATCTAGTCTATCGGAATGTATGAGGGGAGGCTCCGAGCTTCTGATTGATTGCACGAATAACTGTTAGTTAGTGTATAAATAGAGTATACAGCTTCCGATTGCAACAGAAGGCGTACATTTTCCATCAGTTCCAGGTCTCTTACGTACGCCATTTCGCCTTTGATGAGCTCAAACATAATTCTTGTGAAGTATTGAACATTAATCATTTCACGAAGCAGATGACACTCACGATTGCCTCTGAATTTCTTCCTTTGATAGCCCCTTCATCATCTCCCGAGAGACCAGGTCATTCCATTCCCACTTCGCGGTGAAACCCTTGCACATGGCAGACTGGAAGGTCCGTAGCTGTGCGACTTGCTGAAGGGTCTTGATTGCATCAATAGCTTCTTGTAAGAAGTCGCCGTCCGGATTGCTCCGATGTGTCTCATTAATGATCGCCTCAAGAAGTACGGGGTATTTTTGCAAGTGTTCTGACGGCCGGTTTAGATAGTGCCTAAGATCAAGCAATCGTGTCCCTTGCATGACACGAGGTAATCGCTGAACGGATCTCTAGAGGCGGAATGTCTTTAGTTAGACTCTTCGCATTCGCAGAACCATGGCCAACCTCGATAAACAGCCTGAAATCGGAGTTCCTATCCAATTCTTCTCGAACTCTTTTTTCGGCTATTGGATGATGACCAACATACGTGGGATATGCTGTCCTAAATTCTGTTGCGGCGTCCAGGAAAACATCGCCAACGCGCCCAATTACGGGCCCCTGCTCGCGTTGACGGACATACAAAACTTCAAGGAGGCGACGATTACGCTCGCGAAGATCAAGAATATTGTGAAAGACCTCGTCAATGAACTCCTCAAGGTCCAATGGTGATATGATGGGAGGATTGGCTCGCTGAAGTGGTTTGATAAAGATAGACTCGATGATGTCAAGGTCTTTGATATACTGCTCTTCTGATGCAATGAGCGTATGTATAATCCTGCGTGAGGGAGTTATCATTTTTGCAGCAGTTTTCCGCGAAAAATTTAAACGTACGTCTGACGCTTAATTTCGCTCCCAGGTAGAGATCTGATGACCTCCTGCGGGACCTTATCAGCCCATGCATCCGTCGAAGGTCCTGATAACGACTCCAGTGGATCCGGTAACTGTTGGAGGAGCGAGGTACCCTAAAAAATATGGTAAAATAGGTCGCGCCGAACACGTATCAAATATAGACACCTTGCGAGGGCAACTGTAGCTGTAACATGATGCACCACCACAATCGGGTGAATAGCACCTGGTCAGGTAAGTGACTATACCCGTCGGCAATTCTCCGCGTTCAATCGGGGAATCGTCCCCTTCCTGATCGTCTAGAAACATGTACACGTCTTCCACTCCATCCTGCAACGTCCGACTATTCCATTCAACCTCGTAGAAGAATAACTGGCTTTGAAGACTACGCGCAACATGTAATGCTGCCCTGCGATCCTCAGCGGCCCCGCCAAGATGCATAATGAGCTCTCGTTGAATTTGGAAATGTATAGCGGACTGGAAGGAGCTTTCATTGTGCTGTGCGAGTTATTGCACTAGGTACTTACAACGATATCTTTCCCAGTAAAAGCGCGAGGATATGGGATGCTGCCCTTGACGTGTGTACCTCTCGGCACTCGATCTCGAAGGCGGACAGCGATGTGAGAAAGCAATGCCCAATTAACGAATCGCATCGGATCATCCTCTTCCAAGGATGACGGGTCACTATGATCGTCATCTTGTGTGCTTTCCAGTGGAAATTGTCCTACGGATTGCAATATTTTTTCATAGTTATCTACAGCCGGCTGGATGTGGCTCGGGCCTGGTTCGAACAGAAAGCTATCTTGTGAAGGTGATTCAATAGGTAAAGGCACGGTGGTTTGGGTATTGAAATTAAAGCCACTGTGTGAAGAGCTTGATAGGGATTCAGGTGAAGGTAAGCCCCAGGGTGTCGTCTGGGGGCTGAATTTCGACGCTGAAGCCGTCTGCGAATGAAGTGGGCCGTTGAGCACTGGCGCATATAATGAATATGACACCTCTTGGATCGAGAGCTGTGGAGACTCATACGGCGTCACCGTAGCATTATTCTCCAGATTCGGGGAGATATTATACTTTCCCGGTAGGCTAGGAGGGAGCGCACCAATGGGTAGATGATTTGAATATTCCGATTGCTTCGCACTTCTTTCTCCGTGATCACCTGACAGCGAGGCAAGGGAGGGTGATGTACGAAGGGGTAGAAAGGTGTTGTGCGCCGCGATCACTGGGTCAATAGCAGTTTGATCATGAGGCAAAGGGGGATTGGGCAAGCCAAGGGGTCTGGCAGGTATTGGGGGAAGAGGCCTGAATCTACGAGGCGCTGTCTTGGACCTTTGGGTAAGGTGATCAACTGCACCTATTGGGTTGTTGTCAGGTTGGAGCCTACAAGCACCATGATGGATGGAGGACGCACTACTACTGGGCTTTGGAGAGACGGAAAGTCGATCTCTGCCATTCCCATTGACGTCGAGTCTCGCTGGAGAGGAATCTTGGTGCATGATGAATGTGTTTTCGCGATATCCTCTAAACCTGTTGTGAACTTGGGTGACGGTTACCAGCCAATGTCTAATTGCTCTGACATACTCAGCGAGTTGTACATGTTTACCTCGCCTGATTTCTGTCATGTCCAGGCCATGGATACGGTGAAAACTACCTCCTCTGTACTCGAAGTAAACGTAGAGAATCCACCCTTTGGGTCGCGGTATGTTGTGTTGCCTCACCCGCGTCAAATATCAAACTTGGTATTTTTGATAAGATTTCTCTCTAACGAAAGCGATGTTTGGAATCATAACGCCTGGGATCACGTTCCGCCCCCTGAAAACCAAGAAGAAATTATCGCAGGGTCGTTAGCGAGGCAAAAGGCTGCTCCGGTGCCCGATGACCAGAGGGTGAAATACAACGCGAAACCTGCAAAATACTGGTACCCACCTTCCTTGCTCACCGCTTCTTTGATCCAGAGCACCGACACAGGGACAACTTTTACAAGGACAATGCAGCTAATTTTTTCCGCGATCGCAGATGGTAAGAGTCAAGGTTGTCGATCCCGTCAAAAATTGAAACAGATGCAGGCTGCACAATGAGTTCAAAGAACTTGTTTCCGTGACCCAACCAGAGGTATGCATATTCAACCTCGTTTGGATGATCTCAATATGTACAATATCAGGCTGGTCCAGTTAAGGTGGTCGAAATCGGCTGCGGTACTTATTTCCTATTTCCAATCAGCGACGCACATCTCACTCTCTTCGAGGTGCAGGAAATTCCGTCTTTCCAATTTTATCAACCAATCGGAACCCTAGTCTATCTCTTCATGCATATGACTACTCAAGTCACGCAGTAAAGCTCGTGCAGGTTTGCAAGGGTTATATGTAGGATCTGACGATTGATATCGAATATAGAACAATCCCCTGTATGTGTCACCACCATTAGGCTCCATCGAGGCATCTGTCTGGGACCTGACGTCTCCGGATGGTCTCCCGCCTGGATTAGAACCGAATAGCGTGGATATTGCTATCTTGGTTTTCGTTTTGAGCGCACTCCATCCCAGCGAATGGAGACGCGCAGTTAACAACATCTATTGCGTCAGATTCCCGATTCGTATATCAGGAGTTCTAATCGCACTGAGCTTTCGTCGCTTCTAGATGTTGAAACCGGGTGGACTCGTCGTTCTCCGTGACTACGGTAGATATGACTTGACTCAACTACGGTTGAAATCAGGTCGCCTTTTAGAAGATAATTTCTACATTCGGGGGGATAAAACTCGAGTTTACTTTTTTGAGCTAGGTCAGTTGATTTAACGTTGCTTCTAGAGAGCTATCTTGGTTGTTGCTCACGAGTCATCCTAAACACCTCAGATGAACTTGCTCTTATCTTTACCGGATCAAAAGCATCGCCTCAGGACGCTACCATGAGCACCCAAATCATCGAAGAGCAAATCAGCGCTGAATCTGATCAGGATCTACCATCAGTAGGGATGGCTCCTGTGTCACCATCAGTAGGGATGGCTCCTGTGTCACCATCATACCTGGCGACGCCTGTCCCCGTGCATCCAGTCCTTCCAACCCCATCCAAAGAAAGTCCGCCGTTTTCCATTGAGCAGCTTGGCGTTGACCGGAGACTCATCGTGAACAGGAAAAGGCAACTTAAGATGTATCGCGTGTGGATGCAGGGGAAATTTCGTAAAAATAGATAGACTCATTAAGTAATTCCAACTGGTTATTTTGTACGACATAAAATAAACACAGAGAAACGCCAGTATACCAATACACTAGAAAAGAACGCCCGCAATTTTCTCCCAGATGTTTCTTGGAGGTTCTTCCGGTGCCTCTGTCTCTGCGATGGAGGGTATTCCCTATTGCAAGTCAGATATTATAGTCCCCACTGCGCAGCCACAAACTCACTGTAACGAGATCCATTTCGTCCGCTCTCCAGAAGGATGTACGCTTCACGATCTTCCAGAAGAGGTATAATGACGTGAAGATGGCAATATTGATATCTAGCGAGGTTCATGAGCAAGGAAAATAAGATCCGGGCATAGAGCTCACAGGCAGTCAAGAAGTTCGACACATTCCAGTGGCCTTTGAAAAATACTTTGAATCCATTGATCAAGATGAATAAAAAGTTCCAGAAAGCGCCCCAGTATGCAATGTATGGTTGCCAGGTGTTGTAATAGACATTTGATTTGAGATCAAACCCTTGAGTTAACATTCCTCGTCCTGTGGACACGTAAGAGGTTGCAACAACTTTACAACTAGTGACTCACGCCAGCATATGTATGTCACATTGATTGAGAACCACCCGAAAAATCCACCAGTCGTTGAAAGATTGACGAACCAGCTACAACATTGTTGAGTGACAGGATCTACTGGTGTAGAAGGCAAACACTTACTTGAACACCGTTTCCGAGCCCGCGGCCACGCTCATGAATGCCAAAAATCCGAAACAGGACTATGAGAATATCAACGAGCCGGTCTGCTTATAAATGGCCTACTCACGGCGAATAGGACGGCAACAATGGGTAGACCCTGCTGGGTGCAGTATGCAAAGATCTTTGGCGCTTGTCCACGAAGAGAAAGACCATAGAGGATACGTGAAGAACAGAAAAGGAAACTGTTTCCAGCGGAGAAGGCACTCGTGAAAACACAGGCATTGATAATATGGGGTAAAACTATGCTTAAAATGAGAAATGGAGAAAAGTCCTATGCGATTAGCCAACCTTTAACGCCAGCATTGTTAAAAGCGATCACAAATGGCGACTGGGCTGCAGTCCCAGAACCTTCGAGACGGTTAGTCGTCTGCCTGCAGGATAACGTACAACGTACCATTCAAGAGGTCCTGGTTATTAAAAGCGACAAGCATGCCAATCATAAGGATTCCAAGAATCTAATCGTGAGTCAGCAACGCGCCGAGATTGTCGATTGTCGATTGACTTACATAGAAAATGGTGATACGGTAGAAGACACGCTTCACAGCCTTGGAAATGTTTCGGCGAGGATTTTCGGTTTCCGACGCAGCACTTCGTGGATTAGAACGCATCTCTTCGGGCACATCTTCTGCTTACATAGCGACAAGCTCCATTCCCTGGAACGAGAAAGCTGCTTGAACAATCACAGACAACCATGCCAAAAAGCGATCCGTGTTGATATTTTTAACGAGACCGGCACGGTTAAGAGGGCCCGGATGTTTCCAATACTGGAACAATCAATGTTGAACGAAAGAGGAAGTTCACATTAGAAGTGATCATACCCGGAAGCCAATGCGGTCATGGTTAGGGCCACCTCCGAGATCAATGGCTAGACCGGCGATTAGAAGACCAACAATCAAACAAACTACGTAGTAGATGTGAGATGCGTAAGGAGCATCGGATAGGGTACACACTCTTGATCAACGAAAAGTAGAATTCGGCTGAGAGTAAACATAAGTTGACGTCGCGAAAATACAAACTGCAGCATCACCTTCTCCGAAGTATCTAAGTAGAATGTCAGCAGGGGAAAAATGATGAGTATGATGATATCTCACCTGACGCCGAAGATGTTAATACTACAAACGGCTACACACACGACCTACAACATACTCGATAAAGTGGGCGACTGGGAAGAACCTTTGACTTACGGCAGTATATATCGGTATATGATGTAACTTAAAACAGGTATCAGGCAGTGTCCAGCAGGATGCAGGAGCAAACTTACATTGGCATCCCAAAAAGACAAAAGAATCACGGCAGCCGATATTTCCACGGGTGTCGAAATTCTGGCAGTTTGTTCAGTAACAAATACATAATTCAACATGCACTTACGCGTTCGTATAGAAGTAGTTCTTGTCAGCTCTGTTAGTTATAGCCCTGCCTTAAATGATATCGCTCACCCAACCAACTGCGAAACCAAAGGCTGGATCAACCCAACGGGCAGCTATCACAGAAAAAGTAAATAATTGGCGATCAACTCAAAAAAGAACGCTTGCCGAAGTGAGGGAATGTTCCTGACACTGGTGCCCACGTTGTCATCTCGCCAATCGAGCACAACGTCCTTCCGAGAGCGTGAGTAGAACTTGGTGTATTAAAATTTCGACAGCTTACGAAAAGGCGACTGTTCCCACCAATGCATAAGCCAGCAAAGCTCCTAAAGGCCCCGCGGCCGACAGGGCACCTCCTGATCCAAGGAACAGACCCGTTCCAATGGTGCCTGCAATCTACTCCCCCCTCAACTACGTGAGAGACGAGACCGGGGTAGACTCACAGCAATCCTAGGGAGAGAGTCAACAATGCTAGTCAATGAGCAACGTATGAATGTTTACATCTGCACATGTCTCTGCTTTAGGCGTCGTTGGACGTGGTCAAGCTCTTGCACATCAAGGTTGAACCTGCCACGTTCCTAAGAGGCTACGCAAGGAAGAACTTGAAAACGCACTTGTCGCTGGGACTGCGTATACCATAAATCTGGTCGCCATCCTCGACCGACTTCTCCGTTACGTTGTCTTTCTTTCTGTCTTCCATCATGGTGATGAAGGGGGGAAGTCAGCAAGAACTACAGAAGCACATCAACCCTGTTCATATATAAGTAATGTCAGTAAGGTACGGCTTACTTTAACTCTCCGGAGCTGGATAAGGATACGGGCCTTGTGCGAGTATGATCAGGGCTATCATTCTGAGCGTTATTGAGTGACACTGGTTGAAGTTGCATGTGGCGATTCCCAAACGGGTTAGTGCACACGCATGCTCCAACCTTCGCATGCGCCCAGGATTAGCACACTCATTCACATGTACTCCTGGAACAGCCTTCTTCCATTTTGGAACGCATCTGGCGCCGTCAAATTAGATGTCATTGCTGTAGCTTCCGTAACCGTCTTTAAGTGGAGTGATGCCTAGCCGCGCAGGCTGTGCGGAGAGCACTAGAGCTTGGTCTTTTCGTAATCCACATGAAATTATTTCTGGTAGCGTTGATGATTGCCGATTAGATTCAATTACAAACAGTCAGAATGCTTACAGTCCGTTTCCCATGATGACATTGATGAATTGTGACGCATGGACATGGCGTTGACAACGCGTATCCAACTGTCAAGGGGGTGATTGCATACATGCAGAGTGCAGCAACTGACAGTTTCAACAGCAAGCATTTATTACGTAACTTAGTTTAGAACCAAATGTTTGGCAAATTGTTTGGATCCAAACAATCGCAAGTCGATGCATTCCAGTCGCCTGAAACGCAAGCTAGTAGACCTTGGTGTGGACGTTTCCAGCCGTAAAGCCAGCCAGAACTTTTGCCTTGTGCGTGAACTCGACTGTTAATCCAACCTTTTGTTGATGCACTCGTGTCAAGATTGGGACGCCACTCCCACCCCTTGAAAAATCCAAGGATATCAACGAATTTGTTCCTCTGTGGAAGCAGGATGTGAGAGTTGGTCATCTCGGGTTAAACGTCTCTCATGATTCGGATATCTAGGTTAGAGATGAGAAAGGACGGCGTCGCCTTCACGGTGCCTTTACTGGTGGTTTCTCGGCTGGATACTTTAACACCGTCGGCTCAAAAGAAGGTGATTGCTCTGGAAAACACAATTTGGGCTGTTTCTCAACTCAGCAGGATGGACTCCTTCAACATTTATTTCGTCCAAGGGCGATAGGGCCAAAAAGAAAGCTTCCAGACCACAAGACTTCATGGACGAGGAGGATCTTCAAGAAATGAGGGAAGGCATGAATTTCGTCGACAAAACAGAGGCTATGGACTTGACGGGTGGTGCGGAGGCTGAGTTAGCACGTCGAGCGGCGGAAGAATATGACTCAGAGTCTGTATACGCTTCTCTTATCGTTTCTCAACTTCATTTAATAACTTATTTGCAGTCCAGTACGGAGCGCGTTGGTGATGGCACTGATTCCATCGCCGAAGGAGTCTGCTGGGGCCAAACTTTTGAAGAAAATGGGATGGAAACCAGGTCAAGGCATTGGTTCCCGAATATCTTATCGACTTCGAAAACTTCAGGACAAGCAGGCGGCTACGAACAAGCCACTGACATTGGCTGATATAGTCATCACGGAAGAAGAGGAGGAAGCCAGCAAGCATAAATATCCTCGTCGAGACGTTCCGATCCCGTCCTACGAAAAGAGAGACGATTTCCGTGGCTTAGGATATGCATCAGGTTTAAGCCTGAACGAGAGTCTAGGCAGATCAAAACCGGAGGCTGACAATGGCCCCAGTATATCTAGTATGTTCATCCAGTTCTGGGTTGACAATTTGACTGATAATACCGTTAGCTGGATTCGGGCTTGGCGCATTGAATGATGCTGACGAAGATGATATAGATGTTTATGATGGCAGTCACAGGACAAGCAGGTCGAAAATCGCATATGATATTACAGACCATGAGAACGATACAGTCGTATCAACGCTGAAGAAGCCAAAGACTGAATCCGTAAGATTTCGTCAATCTCTTGCTACTGAATCCCTTATCCCTCCAAGAGGCGCATCACAGCAAATACCACGTTCAGTGACGGTTTGCCATTGTTGCCGGGCTTCGTTCTTGCAGATAAATCGGAGACAGCGGACAAGTGGTTTCCTAGTCCTGAAGTCCCACCAGGGTGGAAACCTGATCCAAAGCGTGTTTGGGATAGTGACCCCAACAAAGATAATGTTCGGACACAAGAAACAGAGTCAGGCCCATTACCGCATCACAAATGGAAGACAGGGATGACGGCAGAAGAGGTGAATTGCTGTTAGTTGTGCAAGATGTTTATCTGACTTGAGTACAGCGGGGCGAACTGCTCGGAGAGACGCCTTTAGCTACGGCGCCTCGCTCGGTATTTGAATATATTTCCAAGAAAGATCGGGAACGAATTCAAAATATCGCGGCAAGTCTTATTGGTCCACAGCCTGCGGCACCACCCGAGCTTCGTATACCGCATATGGAACCGCACATTGCGCAAGCCGCTCTTTCAGGGTTTCAGCCTTTCATATCTGACACTGCCAAACATGCACGGTATACGGCATATTTGCTTTCTCAAGCCGATCCAAATTCAGCAACACCTGAAACGCTCAAGCCATTGCCGGGCCAACGGACCGATGAATTCAACAAAGAACTCGAAGACTATGCGAAAGCGGCGGCAATATTCAAGCCGATGACAGGCGCGATGGCGGGCAGGTTCACGAGTGCTGCAATCGTTGAACAAGGACCCCAGGTTCGTGAGGGCCTGCACACTCCGTCGGCAGAGGAGGTGGAAAAGCACGAGGCTGAGGAAAAGAAAAGACAAGAGGAGAAGCTTACTCCGCAGCAGAATGCTGCAAAGCTAGGGATGTACGGCCCTATGACCAGAGAAGTTCGGACTTGGCAGCCTGCTCGATTGCTGTGTAAGAGGTTTGGAGTGACAGAGCCCGAAGTACGGCCGGAATCCGATTTTGGTACGCAGTCCACGGCGGCCCCAGAAATGGCGCCGGCCCCAAGTTGGCAGGAGCAAGCTGGGGTTTCGATCCCGGTTCCAGACGTTGAGACGGCAAGTACAATACCCAAGCGGGACTTTTCGAACATTGGTTTGGGCGAGGATGAGACGCAAGGTGTTGATACTTTGACGTATCAGCGGCCTGCGATGGATATATTCAAGGCGATATTTGCAAGTGATGAAAATGAGAGTGAGGATGAAGATGTGAAAGATGAGGAAGCGGAGGAAGCGGAGGAAGCGGAAGATCACAAGGCGGAGGATGTCACTGCCAAGTTCTTCCCCGAGTCCAAGGAGGTGAAAGAGGAAGGACCGATTGACCTTGGTAGCTTCAAGCCTACGTTTATACCTCGAGATCGGAAATCTAAAGGCAAAGACAAGGACAAGGACAAGGACAATGGCAAGACTAAAGGTACTGATGGGAAGGAAAAGAAGAGGGACAAGGAGAAAAAGAAGAGGGACAAGGTGCTGGTGTCGTTTGAGGTGGAGGAAGATGGCGCTGGGTTGACCGTGTCATCGCAGACGGGCAAGGACAAGGATAGGGACAAGAACCGGCCGAAGAAGAAGCGGAAGGCGAAAGAGCGTCAAGAGGATGGGACCGAAGATGCGATGTGGGAGAGTAAAGGACCGACGGAGGATGTCAGCAAAGCATCAGAGCAGGCTAGTACGGACACCGCTCCAGTTCACAAGGGTCGCAAGAGGGCGATAGATTTCATGTAATCCCAAATTATAAGCGGACGACGTGGTGAACATCTCAATCGCATTCGCCCTCGTTTTCGTCCAAACCCTGCCATTCAACTTCTTGCTCTTCTCCCACATTCGAACCACCCTCGCTCTCGTCATCCCGCTCACGCTGACGCTTCCCAACCCTATCACTGACCTCATCTCCATCCGCAAGCGCAATACAAGTCAACCTCGTACCCTTCGTATCATACTCTGCCAGAGGCCCAATTTGCACTGGCCCCTCTTTTCCTTCTTCAGGCAACGGTAACGAAGCCAAATCAAACACACGGATCTTCCCGTCTGAGGATACGGTGCACACCACTACCGTCGTCTTACGTTTCAAAGGATCCAAAGAGGCTAAGGCGGGCGGTAATTGGATGGCGATCGTTTGAATCGCTTTTACCCTGAGTGGGCGGTATGGAAAAAGTATGTAGCCAGGTGACGCGCTCAAAAGGTACACGAATCACGCACCGTCTCTCATGGCCTATCATTTCTGCGATGAGGTAAGGTGGAGTGGTAGGGTCCTGCGATATCTGGTATATGGCCAGTCTTTTGTCTTCGGCGCCGGCTAGGAGGAGTTGTCCCTGTCCTGATGCGCGCGTGCTGAATTGAACGTCGTGTAGTCGGGAAGGATGGGTGATGGTGTGGAGGAGTTTCATTGCCTGGTTCGGGTTTGGTTATACGATATAACGTGAGGTAGAGCGGGTGAGGTGCTTACCACGTCGTATATGTCCATGGTACACCCTGACTGAACGACGAACACGGAACCGTCTGTTGACCACCGCACTGTTTCGCCCTCTGGGGGCCATGCGGAGGTTGGATATTTTATTTTATTTAAAAAGTGCAGACGGGAGGGATAGACGCACCTTTTCCCAATTTCGTGCTTGCGACGCCTTTGCCTCGCATGAAATCCCACATCCGCAGCGTCCTGTCTTTGCCTACGCTTAGCGCGACTTTTCCAGAAGGGTGGATGGCGACGGCGTTGATGCGTGCTTTGTGGCCTTTCATAACGCGCAGAACGGTCCAGTCGCGTGCGTGGAATAGGCATAGCGTGCCGTCTTCTGAGGCGGAGAGGAGGTGAGAGCGGGAGGGGAAGTGGAGGTGGGTTATGGAACCTGTGAGGGGAGGGGGAGGTGGAGAACGAGCGTCAGGCAGCAAAGCGGGACCGAAAGTGGGGAAACGAAGGGAACCTTGATGGTGCATGAGCCCGCCCACTTCTTTTCGCCGACGGAGATCCCATACTTTGATAATCTCATCTGCGCTACCTGTGGCGAGCCATTTTCCACCGCGTGGTGAAGCAGCGACGGCTTTGATGCACGATACGTGTGCGGGAAATGCGAATATGGGACTGAGCGTGAACTGGAGCCTGTCGTCGTTGGAAGCAGAAACGCAAACGTCCAAACCGTACAATAGTTTTTCGTACGTGCCCCCGATGATTTTGAAGCTCGTCGGATACGAGTGCGAGTCGAGTTGAGCCTGGCGCATCTTTGTTGGCCTTGTTTACGCTTGGTGTTTTCAGCTCTGCCATGCTTGGACGGCTGAATGTAGCGCAGACTAGACGATGCGTACGACGTCATTCGAGCGTCAATTGGAGAAAAGTGATTGCGGACAAGAACCCGTCCATCAACGCTTTTGTGTGTATCTCTCCGGAGAATGCGGAGAAAAGAAAACCGGATGGCAGCTCGAAACTACGTGGTCTGGGCATGGCAATCAAGGATAACATTTGTACTGCGGACATGCGGACAACATGCTCGTCCAAGATGCTAATGGGTATGTTATTTCCGATATAGGTATCCTAGCTCATTGTCAGTGACAGATTTTACTTCTCCATTTGACGCTACTGTTGTACAACTGCTTCGACAGGCGGGGGCTGATATTTTGGGAAAAACAAACTGTGACGAGTTTGGAATGGGGTACGCCCGAAAAACAATGATGACTTAATGATTGACTCTGGACCCTAGCTCATTAAACATAAACTCTGCGCATGGGCCGGTAGTCAATCCTTTGTCATTCGGAGGTGTGCCTAGAAGCGCGGGTGGCAGTTCAGGAGGGAGTGCAGCAGCAGTTGCATCAGGGATGTGCTTTGCGTGAGTCTTCCATCCGTGTCAAGTCAAGGACGTTCGAGACGCATCCCTTTCAGTGCGCTGGGAACGGATACAGGGGGCTCAATACGGCTTCCCGCATCATATTGTGGGGTCGTGGGACTCAAGCCGTCCTATGGGCTGTTAAGTAGGTGGGGTATCGTCTCCTTTGCGGATAGCTTGGATTGCGTTGGTATTTTCGCAGCCAACGTCCAAGACACAAAGAGAGTATTTGGTTAGTGAAGGATGCGCATACGTGGTCATTTTTCTGACGCGAAATAGACATTCTAAACGTATATGACGATAAAGACCCGACAGCAGCACCAGAGGACGTAAGAAGACGAGCTGATCTGGATACTCGGGCAAGAATGGGAGAGTGGGGTGAGAGTGACAGGTCCCTCAAAGGCCTCAGGATTGGCGTGCCTCGAGTACGTATGCTCTGCTCGCTGCTGGCTAGCTGAACGTACTCCGATAGGAATATTTTCCTGCAGAACTGTCGCCCGTAATCACCGAGCGCGTGCGAGAGATTCTATCTGGATTAGAGTCTATGGGGGCGACGATTGTACCTGTTTCCCTGCCGTCGACATCATATGCGTTGAGTGCGTATTACGTGATTGCAAGCGCGGAAGCGAGTAGCAACATGGCACGATATGATGGAGTTGAATATGGTATGTTATAAATGATGTGGTTTATGGTGTGCTTATGGATGAGGCAGGGTTTCAAGTCCGACCGCCACTTGGCGCTGATCTGACCAAGACAGCGGGGGTATATGCGCATACACGTACGGGAGGGTTCGGAAGAGAAGTGCGGAAGCGGGTGTTGCTGGGGACGTATGCGTTGACAGCCGAGTAAGTTACCCATTGCCGGTGTTTTAATTACTCAGGCTCATACGCACAGCGCATTTGACAACTATTTTTTGCAGGCGCAAAAGGTGAGGCAACTTGTGAAGGAGGATTTCAACAGTGTGTTTGTTCTGCCGGATCATCTGAACAACCGGCTTGGGGTTGGCGGTGGTGTAGATGTGCTGATCCATGCATCTGCGATCGGCACTGCGCCCGTGCTTGACGACGGAGGGGGACTGGCTGCGTACGTGCAAGACATAATGACAGTGCCAGCGTCACTAGCAGGGCTGCCTGCAATCAGCGTGGCAGGAGGGAAGGGAGCCGACGGATGGCCAGCAGGGATAAGCGTGGTGGGGCAATGGGGCAGTGAGGGAATGGTGACGCGGGTCGGCGGGATTGTCGCGCATATGGCGGTGGCTCGGGTCCACGCAAAAGGGTGCCTTGAGTGAATCTCGATCGTGTGATCGGCTGTTGGGGTGATTCCGAGCGTTTTTTCTTTCTCAACAACGATGAACGTCCAAGCGCTGCTGCACGACTCACCGCCACGTCCTCGCCACGACAACTCCGACGCTCCTCATCCATGGGGGTCCTTCCCTCCTCCTCCTTCTCGAGACCCTCCCGCCTCTCGTCCTCAATATCCCCAAGATCCTCCTCCAATCCTACCTCCCCACACCCTCCAGTCTCAGCCTCAGACGCCCCATCATACAGCTGCCCGGAGACTCCCCCAGCCCGTCCACTCCCCAGTCTCCTCCCACCCGTCGCCAGCAATGGCTTCTCTTCGTCCCATAGATAGCCCAATGCCTGTCCACACGTCAGGATCAGCTTCAGCAGGCCCACCACAGAATTTGGGCCTACGAATCCCAACCCCGTGCTCTCTGACGACACAAGCCGTCACTGGCCCAGGTATCTGGGGGACTGACAAGCCTCCGGGGTCTGATTTCCATAAGGAGCGGGATATGCCTCGGGACATGCGGGACCGTCCAAGAGACCTCCTTCGTGACCGTGACCGTGACCGTCCGACGCTGCATCCCACTCTTCCTCCTCCTCTGGCCATCTTTGGCGACACACCGCGGAAGAAGAACATCGCCATGGAGGTCAATGGTCCCCTGACTGGTCCTGGAGTACCCGTCGGCCCTATCATTCCTGGTTCCGGTACGCGCCCTCTTTGCTTCTACTTTTTTTTCTTTCAAATTTGTCTTGATTGTCTTTTCTTTTATAGATTCTCGGGATAGGTTTGACCCTGGTACATCGTCCAGACGTCCGAGCATCAGCGGTGCGCCGATCGACGCGAACAAGAAAATTTCTTCTCCCACCGACGACGAGCTCAGGGGACGAGAGTCTCAGCGTGTTCAGGAAATCCAGCTCAAGGAGCGGCCGCCGCGTGATTTGAGCCGCGAGCGCGATAGGGAAAGGGAAAGGGAGCGCGAAGCTTGGGAGAGGGACAATGAAAACGAACGTTTGATGCACCAGCGCTCCCGCGACAGAAAGGCGCGCGAACGAGACGCGTTCATGAATCCCTATGCCATGGATCAGCAACCGCGGTCTCGCCCTCAACAATCCCATCCGTCCGAGTACCGTCCACCTCCTGGCACCTCGTCTGGTCCAGGTATACCCTCTAGTGCCGATTATCGCAGTCCAGGTCCACCGATTGACTATCGCCATTCCCCAGGCCACGCTCCACTGTCGCACCCCTCCATGAGGGATCCGGGACGAACCACTCCGCAGGCTGAGCTTTTCGTACTGAAACATAGTAGCGGTACAGCTGGCCCCGGCGTACCTGGTGACCGCGACAGAGAACGAGCTCTCCTGAACGAAAGAGAAAGAGAAAGAGACAGAGAGCGCGAGCGCGACCGGCTGGAAAGAGACCGGGCTCTGCACCCGCCTTACGGTGTCATTAGTGACAGAGACCGAGAGAGGGAACGCGAATGGGAACGAGAGCCGGATCGCTTGAACATGGGCATGTCATATCCTGATCGCGATCGAGACAGGGGACCACCTTCGGGTATGGCCCCCCACCCTGGCCATCCATCCCTACATCCACCTGGACATCAGGGCCATTCTCACTCGCACTCGCACTCCCATTCACATGGACATTCACACCACTCTCATCAACACCATTCTCAGCATCATCGTGAACCAAGTGGTCACTCTCATTCCCTACATCCGACCAGTGTTTCCCATCATCCTCCGCCACAACACCAACCACCGTCTCACAAAGGCCCGTCGCACTCGCATACCCACAGTGGTTCTCGACATCCTCACCTAGTCCATCAAACCCAGTCCTCAAGCCAGATCCAGCTGTTGCCTCACCCACAACAGCACCCGCACTCTCATATTGCACATTCCCATCCTCCGCATCACTCACAGGGCCATTCACATGCTCATCCATCCCAGGTCCCACATCCATCCTCTTCTCGTCCGCATTCCCCTCATCCAAATCAAATGCACGGAGGTCCTCCACCCCCACCGCTTTCGCAATCTCATTCTTCCTACCGCCCCCAACCGCCTCCTCAATCATCGGCCCCAGGTCCTTCGGGCGGTGCGATGTCTCCGCACCACCACCATCTGCACCATCACCACACTGCTCCGCCTTCACAGCAATCATCACATCATCATCCTTCTGGTCCGCCGCCACCGCAACGACAGTTTCAAAACCAATTTCACACACAGTTTGTTCCCGGTTTACCGCAGCCTGGATCGCGCGTAGGGTCGCCAGTTCAAGGGTCATCATCGCATCAACAACAGCCACCATCGCAGCAGCAACAGCAGCGACCACAGATGCAGGTGCACAATGGTGGTGGTGGTGGCGGCGGCGGCATACCTTCGTCGACATCGCAACCTCAAGTGCCGCCATCAACGTCGAAAGGCGTTGGTCTGGGATTGAGTGGTGTGCCTGGATTGGAACCGTCCGAGGCAAGCATCAATATCAACGGAAGCAGCCAGAATGGATCGTTGCGCTTGCGAAAATCCAGAGTTGGCACCAAGAGCGGAGAGAAAGACAGAGAACGGGTCTTGAGCGCAGAAAGGAATGGTCATCCACCGTACTTGGATGCGGACGGGATAGATGGTGCTGAAGACATGGAAAGCGATGTAGGCCAAGCTGCCGTGGTCGGAGCGGAAGAGTGGGAGGAAGAAAGGGAGTTCAAGTCCAAAGTACAGGTAAACCTCGGGACCTTTGTCTATCCAAGGATCCCATTTCCGTACATGTTCGACCTCGGGCGCGGCATCAAGCTTCATGACGAAAAAAGCAAAGTTTCAACTGAAGGCCAAGAAAAAGACGCACATGCAGCAAACAGGCCAGTGGAGATGGTCGACGATGCGGAACCGAAGCAGCGCACAGAGGGAGAAAAGGCGAGTGTGGTCGGCGGAGAGAAGGGCGACGAAAGCAACGTCGACATGCGCGAGAATGGCATGGATGTGAATGGTGAACAGAAAGTGGAGAAGGCTGATGCCGTCAAAGAGGACCCAACTTTGTTGGATCTTGAGACGCGTGTGACGGTGATCATTCCAAGCGGGTTCATCCCATTGGAAAAACCTCAACGCCCCAAGATATGGGGTGGTGGGCTTCCTGACAGGGCGTTAACACCGGGGAGGAGGGACAAGAACGGGAACCTGCGAGGTAGCATCAAGCATGGTTATGTTGTTAAACGCAACCTAGCACACCATGGCGACGACGGTGAACAAGTTGCCGTTGTTAAAAGGAGGCGCCGGCGGATATACACAGATGATTCAGACTTGTTCCTGTGTGCTCTCCACTCGGGATGGCTTACGTGGACTGGCGCTTGGGCCGCACGAGAGCAAGGCAAGGATCTGAAACTGGATCTGAGAGTGGTGCGATGTACTGGGGCGACAGGTGGAGCGCGGTTGCTTGAGGGTTCGAATGGGAAAGAAGACGCTATTGGACGTTTTCTCGGTGGCTGGGGTGAAAGATGTTTTAATGAGTCTGGCAAGGCCCGAAAACATCAGACGAAGCAGGCGGCCGAGAAGGAGAATGGCATTGGGAATGAGGTGGACGATGTAGAGAACGAGACGAACGAGGAAGACGATGGTCGAGGGCTTGTTAGTGCGGCCTGGGGAAGTGGTCATGATGGAAGTGCCATCGAAGTGCTCGGTGCGGAATTCGTCGAGGTACGCTTTTCGGTCCTTGTCATTTTCATTTTGACTGACCACGTCATGTCAGAGATCTACTGCGCGCTCATCGCCGGGTCTAGGGTTACGCAATCGTGCACAACGTATGCACGAATATTCCCAGCGACGAGTAAACGTCCTTGCATCAGGTGCAACATCCAATGGGCGTATACCATTGGCGAGATTAGCGGGCCGAAAACGCCGGCGCGGCTGCGAATGGGTCTTGTCGTATCCCAGGCGTTTACCAAATGCAGCAGTCCTGGACGTCGTTCCTGAAGCTGACGAAGAGGATGAACGTGGCCTAGCTGACGAATGTGATCGGCCGGAAGAGCGCATGCAGATGAACATACACACAGTTGTATTTAAGCCAGGTCACGAAAATAAACTACAGACTGGGTACGTCCACTTCATCATCACAGAGGATCTTGACTAACTTGATGTAAAAGCTTTAAATACGTATCCACCACTCTGCAAGAATTGCTCTTCCCTGGATCCGTAACGCTGGACTCTCAGCCTCCAAAGAAGCGTCGAAAGATGGAGGATATCCCTGACGTTGAGATGTATGACGCTAATTCTAACAATCAACCTCTACGTCGGATGCCAAGGCCGATAGTACTTCTCACGCCTTTGGACAAGTATCTCATTTCGCCGTGCAAGGACGAGCAAGCTACGGAGGAATACACGTACGATGTGTCATCTGTGGCATTAGAGCCCCGTCATAATTCCGGCAAAAGCTCGACATTGTTGAAATTATTCAAGTCTGGAGTTGGACGCACTTCGTTTCAGTTTTTGAGGGATGCGGTGGTTGTCGTTGACGACAGCGAAGAGGAATTGAGGATACCAGTTTTGAGTTGGCACTGGGAGGCGAGTCGATGACATGACACGATCTCTTTTTCGTTCTTGGATTTTGGGGCATCGAAGGTGGAATAATTTAATATTTATCATTGGGACTAACTGTAGATATATATCCAATAATATTAATGAATGCCAACACGGTCACGTGGCCTTACGCGCTGGCAGTTGGTCGCGCGAGACAGGACGCTCGTCAATATGGCGGCCATGCTCGAGACGCCGTCGCGCATATGGCGACGCATAGAGGCCATCGAGAACAGGGACATGCCGTCTTTGCCTTCCTTACCGCCCTTTGAGGATTCTGGGGACAATCTCGAATCAAGTGACGCACTATCTGCTAGCGATGGAGAGTCAAACGATGTGGGGACCGCTGTGCACTCTACGCCCGCTGCCAATTCATATGCTGCATCGACCTTCCGTGCGGCGTCCAGTACGTCCAGCACAGCCCGTTTTGCGAGGTCCATCACATCACGCTCAGCCAAGTCGTCGACGGGTCCAAGTGGTGCCAAATCGCCCCGGGCTGTGGCTAGCCGGAAATCCTCTTTGGACGACTTCGACGTTAGCAGGATTCCTTCCTTGCCAAAGATTCATATAGATGGAATACACCGATCCACCGACACGGACTCTGATATCGACGTGGACGATGGCCAACATGATGTCTATCTGCCTGAGCCCGAGAACGGGTATGAGGACGAGGATCTGTCGATTAGCGATGCGTTGCAGTCAGTCAGTCGGAGCAGTTCTCCGGCATATACGTACGGGAAAGAAAAGACGCCAGTCAAGTCGTACGATTACTCTCTCAGCCTCAAGTCTGAGCCCAAGGTACGTGGATCAAGCATGTTTGCGGCGTTAGCTGGCTCAAATTGTTCATCGCAGCCATCACCCATTGAAAAGTTTCGTAATGTCGCCGTGCGCAGGCCTCCCTCTCGAACGCGGACGCCGTCGTTAACACATACATTGACCTCAACGTCGTCTTCGTCTACGAACGACACTCCTCCAAGCGTTCATGCTTCGCGCTCGGGTACTGCCTCACCTATACCGGGATCTTCTATCCCCCTTCCACTCAGCCGTGTGGCATCAGAATCTCCAGTTGTTGTGGGACCGCATGCGAGGGAAGATCTGTCGGTTACAGATGAAGAACAACGGTTCATGTCCCAGTCTATGCAGATGCAATCGATGGATATAACCGATGTACAAATTTCTCCGCCGCAATTGGGTTACCCCAGTGATCAAGAGAGTAACAACGAAGGGCAATATTCCACGACCGACACGGAGGAAAAGCTACCCACAGATGTGACGGACGAAGAGGGCTTTGGAAGCCAGAATGACGCTGCCTCTGCGGATGATCGCGAACCTACCTTTTCTTCTGATGCGGAGCAGACTGCTTATGGGGGATACCCGGGCTACGACAATAGAGCGACATTCGACCGGGTGGCACGGCAATCGCCTGGACCGTCTGCTGCCCAATCCCCTGCGCAATCTCTACCGTTTACACCCACTCCGGCATTTCCTCGTCCACGGTCAAGGCTGAACGCGCCTGCTGACTCGGACGATCTCGAAACGCCGCGTCCACCAGGAAACCAATGTCAACAAGCTGGAGCAGAGGATGAGGAGATTCCCGAGGAGCAAGAAGAAGGTGCCGGACAAGAAATATATGAACCGCAAGCGAAGCAAGTTCGTATCGTAGACGATGATCTAGTGACGCCTCATTCGCGTCGTCGGTCGTTCCTTTTATCGGTCATAAATTCTACCGCTAGACCGCGCCTCAAGTATTCTATACCCCATCCTCGCGACGTCATGGCCACACCACTCTCTGTGGCCGAGTCTAGCGTGGCGCCAACACCTGTAGCTAATGCGCGCACTGCCTTCGCGGGCTTCACGCCTCGACCGCGTCTTCCATCTGGGAGTAATGCGGGACGCTCGGCCCCTCAATCCGCGCCTAGCGCGTCGCAAACTTTGCCAGCGACCCAGCTCTCTGGTGGTAATTTGGGCTCGGCGAGAGTTCAGTGGGCGACTCCTGGACCAGGCGGGTTGATATCTCCACAGGTAGCAGCTGATAGTGCATCTTTCATCTCGACGGCGTCATCCCACGATTTGACGACGCATCACCGAGTCAACACGTCGTTCGACCCAGCCATGGGATTTGGTATACCGGGCCAAGGCGTTGGGAGGTTCAATGCTAGCAAATTGAATACCTACTTGCACGGCCTTAATCGGCGGTTGCAAGAAGAGAACGAGATATTGATGGAAAAATTGAGGAGGGCGCAGGGCGAGAAAGAAGGGTCCGCGGAAGACAAGACACATCAAAGTCCTTCTGGCGCATTTTCGTCCGCCAGCCGGAGATCTAGTGCGGGAAGAAGAGCGAGCGGGGGCACAGTGCTGGATGATGTGAGAGAGGATGTGACCGCAGAAGGATGGCTGGAGGAGAAGGCGCGATTGGAGGAGGAAGTGGTCCGAGTCTCAGAGGAAAATGACGAGCTGGAACGTAATTTGGAGACGGAACGAAAGGAACGAGAGCGCGATAAACAGAGGTGGAAAGATAGAATTGCGGAACTCGAGCAAGGTGTGGAAGGGGTTGTCAAAGACTTGGAGCAAAAGTTGGGAGAATCAGACGCAAGGGCGAAGAAGGCTGAAGAGGAGCGAGACCGGGACGTCAAGGACCTATTGCACAAACTAGACGAGGCACAAAGCGAACAAACTGTGGTGCTGGACAGGGCCAAGCGAGCGGCTGCTAATCAGATCACGACACTCGAAAGCGACCTGGGGACTGCCAAGCAACAGTTGGAGAAGGCGCTGTCTGCCGAAAGAGAAGCCCACCAACGGAGTGATCGACTAGAGACAGCTGTACAAAAGGCCCAGGATGTCGCACAGCATCTGGAAGACGTTCTGCAAGATACCGAAGACAAGATGGTTCATGACCAGGGCGTCATAGCAGAGCTCAGTGGCAGGATCGGCTCTCTCGAACGCGAATTAAAGCGAGAAAAGGGGAGACAAGTAGATCCCTCGCGCGACCTTCCAAATGAATTAGACATCCAGGCGCTTGAGGAGGAACTCGACTCTGCAAACAGGGAGATTGCGAGGCTGAATACGGTTTTGAATCAATCTCCAGCTCGCAAGGCTGTCGATAAAGCCAAGGATATGCGAATTGAGGTGCTGGAAAGAGAGAAGGAGGAACTGCTAGAGAGGAATAAAGCGCTGAGAATGACGATGAATGAGATGAACGCGTCTAGCAAAGTGATCAACAGCAGTGGAATTTCGCCAATTCATAGACATGTCCTTTCCATGTCGATTCGGGCTCCCCGTACGCCAGGTGGTCCGTTGAAAGAGGTAACGAATGTCTGCATGAATCGCAACGGCACTAGCTCATTAATTTCCTAGCTTTCTTGGCTTAATACCCCTTCCGACCCTAGCGTTTCGCCTTTTGTAGTCGAGATTAGTCGCCTACAACGTGAACTCGACCGCGCCAACGAAAGCATAGACGATAAATTAGACAAACTTCAAGATGCTGGGCTTGGGGTCGTCGGGCTGACCAGGAAACTGGAGGATGCTCGAGCCAGGATCACAACCTTGGAAGACGAGATCTCCAGATTGTCAAGAAGGGAAGATCATCTTATCCACCGGATGGAACGGATTAGATGTCATAAATGTCATATCAAAATAGACGCGCGCGCCGTGGCGTATGCCGACGAAAGGTTTGCCTTTACCCAAGATCAAAATATGATGCCTAACATGATTCTTCAGTTCTGAGGGTACTTTCAAGCCGGAGGCTCCGACTAGAACGAGTGAGGTACTGCACGCAGAGCTGCGCTCGGTCAATTCCGAACTTGAAAATCTCAAGAAGCAATGGGAAGACGAGAAACGCCAACTCGTGGGGGAGAAAGCGGCCCTAAAGGATGCCGCTGAACGCCTGGATGCACAAGTCAAGAAAGCACGAGAAGAGGCGAAACGAGCCTTCGAAAGCGGAAGAGCGGGCGATAAAGCCCGAGTGACCGTTGAGGGGGTAAGCCCGCACTATCTACTCGATATCCTTCATTTCTTACATTTCGTAGGAACTTGAGAACGCCAAACGCGTCATCGCAGACCTAGAAGACAAGCTCAAGGGCGAACGGGCAAATCTAAGAGCGTTGACAACAGAACAAGATAAGTTACAACGGGACAAAGGGGAAGTTCTATCGCAACTGCAAAGGACGGAATCGGTGAGAAATGAATTCCTTCGTAGAATCTGGTATCTGGAGCTCTCGTTTCAAGGACATGGAGGGCGTTCGTCAACAGCTCCTCAAGATGAAACAAGAGAACCATGACTTGGAGAAGGAATTGCGGGGTAAGGAGAATTTGTTATATATGAAATTGTTGGCAAACTAATTCTGGGCAAAGTGAATGCTACGGCTGAGCAGAAAGCGCGCATCCTCGAAGCTCGAGTGGCAGAAAACTTTGAAACGATTGAACACCTACGCCAAGAGCGCTCATTGCTTGCGACTGATCATAAACAACTGCAACGTCGTTTTACGGAGTTGACTGAGGTCGGTGATCGGCATTAGTTCCTTCGACGTGCATTGACTAGCGGATTAACAGCAAGCAAATCAACTTCGCTCCAAGTATTCCGTGTCATCTACTTCTCACGAAAAAAGAAGGCATAGGCTGGACTTGTATCGTCTTGAGATTGAAGACCTTCGACGCGATGTTTCCGAACAGGCTGATGAGCTGCACAGAGCTGAAAGGGAGAAGAAGCGCATTGCTACTGAGAAAGAAGACGTTGCTAAAACCGTGGCGTCTCTGGAAGCCGACCTACGTCGCGTCAAGAAGAGTGCAGAAGCGTTTGGACGCGATCTGAAGCAACTGCGGGCTGAAAAAGAGGACATGGAAGAGTCCCACAAACATGAACTAGCACGGCTGGAGAGATCGAAGAAGCAGGCTCATGCACAAAGTCGACTCCTCAATGAGCAACTCGAAAGTCACAAGGACGCTGTTCATAGGGCTCAGGAGCAACTCAGAGACCATTCCTGCGCAGCGTAAGTTCGTTGCATTCACGGTAATCCGATAATCTGAAGGCGGCTTCCCAGTGATGAAACACAGCTCGCAGCATTGAAGTTACGGCACAACAAGGAATGCAAAGGTCTTGTTGTGCAAGTCCGATACCTCAAGACCAAATTCACTCGCGAATCGTCTTTGCGAACAAATCTGTGCTACCAAAAACAATACCTACTGGTATTACTATCCCGATACGAGAAAAGGTGAGGACGAGTCAGTCACGTAACAAGTTCACCTAGTGACTCTCAGCAGCGAACAAACCATTTTCGCATCGATTGCTCGCATTGGCTTCCCCGTTTCTCCACCCCCAGCTCACAAGAAACTACGAAGCTTCAGAAGTTTGGCCGTTGCAGCCTTGTTTTCAGTGAGAGCAAGGCAAGTGATTTCATTACCCTTCTTCTGAACTGTTTTGCAACATTTATTGTAGTCGTGCTGCCAAAGCATGGCGTGAGCAGTGCTCAGCAAAGGAGGCTGTTGCGGTTGCCTTGCAGGAGGTGCGACAACGCAGAGCCGCAAGGACAGTCAACCCTTACTAGTAAGCTTCGTGATGCAATATTCTTTTTTTCTTGTCAGTTCGCTTGCCTATCATGTTGTACTACGCATATGTCTCTGAATATTTTATTATGCGATGTTGTAATTTATTTCTATTAAAAGTTGCCGATATCCTTAGTTTTAATCCGTTCTGGGATTGTTCTTTGGCCTCCTGTGCGAAATGACGCGAACGGCCTCTCTTGAAAACAGATATGAAACGCCACTCCAAATCGTCGTCGTGGCAACAATCCACCTATGACTGATACGTTCATTGAGCATGGCAAGAAGGGGGACGGACGAACTGGAAGCCTTGTAACGGTAGTGACAACTCAAAAGGTAGCAAGGGACTTATGGTCGTTGTACCCATTAAGCCGAGTTGCAAAGCAGTGTTGATCTGCGATGGTAATCGCGAATGAAACAAAGTTACATCCCAAACTTCAATAGCCTGACCTTGCTGATGAGTGTGGGGTTCACTTCCGCCGATGGTATTGAAAAGTCCCAATAACGCGCAAACGTTTTCTGTAAAGAGACGCGTTCACATTCCAGGCATTGAACAGAGAGAAAATACATACGGGAGGTGGAAGGGATGTATATCGTATGTAGAAAGCCGAAAGACTGAGAAGCACATCTCGCCCGAGGATGATCACGGCCAGGGGAACTGATCACAAAAGTCAGTCAAGAGGTAATAAAGCGAGGCAAGTCATTTGTCAGACCAGGCAGCATCCCTTGCACTGACAACGTCACCGTCAAGGTCGTCATCAACATTTTGTCTGCGGCGGGATCTAGGATAGTTCCAAGAACGGATTGCATGTTGTATCTCCGCGCCAGGTACCCATCAACCTTTTAGGTGATTTCCTTTAGACAGGAACTCTAGCAGAAAGGAAAAGGAGGACGAAAGAGAAGGATGCAGACCAGATCTGTGAGACCCGCGTAAACGAGGAGCGTTGTCGCAAGGTAATAATCATTTTGGAGAATTGACCAGCCCAGAAAAGGACAGGCGAGGATGCGAGACGTCGTAAGGAAGTTTGGCAGCGTATAAATGTTTTCCTTGAGTTCCTTGGAAGTCGTCGACTTTTGCGGCCGTTGTGCAGGCCCTTGGCCAGAATAAAATCGTGTACCAACAACCGGCAGAAGAACGCGACGATATATCGTCGCGTACGTTGGTGGCTCTTGGCATCGCCTACCCAGCAGAAGACAGCGGACGCCTGACGCGGTCAACGTTCTCAACATGCGTCCGTGCGAAATCAATTGCAACACTCGCAACAAATTGGTTCTGAACAGAATAATTACGAGGACTTTGCCTCGTTCATGCGATCCCAACACCCAGGGCCAAAGCCCCGATCGGTACCAAGTGCCTCGTCGACCAACCTCATCATTGCTAAAACCTTCTCCTCTTCCCATTTCCTGCCAGCAACCTGGACACCAATAGGCATACCCTCCATCGCCTCGGGGTTATATAGCGCATTCTTTGACGTGAATAGACCGCTCTCCAACAACACTGATCCATGACCTGGATCCTTGATCCAGTCCTCTGTTATCTGATCTTTCGCGGGATCAACGCGCGTTACAGGCACAATACCGACTGCGCAATCAGCAACGTTGAAAAGGATCGTCGCCGCCGCTAATGCAATGAAATTTTCACATCCTCTATCCACATATCAATATCGTGCATCTAAAGTGAATGTTGGCTGCATTACCCGTGAGGCAGTTGAGGCATAGCTTGGACAGGCGCAATTATGCAATCAAGTTCATGCTTATCCCAGACCTACTAAAATTAATTCGTGCACGCGAATGAAGTAAAGGACGTACCTGATCATAAAACATCCTGTGGTAATTGTCTCTCGCTTCACAAAACTTCATGTATTCCTCCATCGGCTTTGTGCATGCAACCCTCAATACACTGGCAAAAACTTTGTCCCCCGCAACCTTCTCTATTGCCCACGCTGCAAATGAGCGCAAAAAAGCTAGAGAGCGATCAGCTCATCGCCATGAATTCGGAAGACGGACTTGCAAGGTAAAGAAGGCCCAAGAGTCACAAGAAATAGTGCTTTCTCCTGTACAAAATGGTAAAGAACAAAGGTCGCCGCTTTGCAAAATAATCGACCTTAGGATCCGGCCCGAGATGACTTAACATTGTCTTGTAACCATCAGACGATGTAAGGCCTACCAGAATCTGAAAGGCACGACCAGCTACGAGAGAGGTGAGTAATACTCGACAGGACAGAGATGCCAACAAACCATCAGGGATTTCGACCTCTATACACTCATGACCTTGTCGCCTAAGTGCCTCAACGGTTTCTAGCACCGCTCGTCGACAAGCAGGCGAAGCCTTTACAAAGTTATCTTCAAACCTATCAATGCATCACCGAGAATTATGTTGATAAGATACTAACCGATTGTGTAATAACCGACGCGTAACTTTTTTGGTAATTCCACGCCTCGGAATGGTAAGGGTACTACACGATGGTCGCGACCGCGCACACCGAAAGCTGCTCGACATAGCAACTCCAAATCGTCAACCGACCTAAGAACAGGATTGATAATAGAGCTTAGCATAGAATGAGGATGCGCATCACCTTCCCATAGGACCTGTGACGGTTGTGATACCATCAAAGCCCGGGCATGGACCTAGAAATCTTAAGTTTTACGTCAATAAGTAACGAATCATATGCTTGCCTCGGGCACCATAGGAACTGATTCTACCAGGAGACGGTTTAAGGGAATAGATCCCGCAATAGTGCGCGGGTATCCTCAAACTACCTCCAATATCGCTTCCAATCCCCAACGCCGAGCCATCCATACCCAAAAGCGCGCCTTCGCCGCCCGAACTACCGCCACAAGTATATGCGGCATTGTAAGGGTTGGTCGTACGTCCAAAGACAGGGTTACAACATTCAAAAGCAAACATTGTCTGCGGAACATTTGTCTTGACGAACAGCACCGCACCCGCAGCAATGAGTAGCTCCGCCATCTGTACAGAATGAATAACAGTCAAGTGGTTTCTTCAAATTCACTTACATCAGAATGTGCTTTCGCGGGGTTATTAGCCCATTGAGTAAATCCTAAAGACGTGTCAACCCCAGCAATATCGACTATCAGCCATGATAAGCTTTTGGTTATTCAACCTCCAAGAGAAGTTTAAAAGGTAGTCACATTGTTCTTTCAAGCTGACCTATATTTAGGCTTAAGGGTACGAAACGAACCGTAATTCATTGCGCAACTCACAGGAACACCGTGAAGTGGACCACGCAGCTTGCCAGTAGCAGCAAATTCTTCATCTAAAGTCTTGGCCTGATTGCGAGCCGAATCAAACATGACTGACCCGCGCATACATTCGGTGTTTGGGCATTTAAACGTTAAACATGAGCGCACCTTCAGTCAGACAGTTGGTAGTTTCGTGTGCCAGAGCGGCTCGTGAAATATAAGCTTCCAGGACTTCGGACGCGGTCCATTCCCCGTTCTGAATATGGGAGACAATCTGAGAAGCTGATGATGTACTCAGAGGCAACCTTCGAGGCTGGTTCTAAGAACGAACCAGTTGCATGCAGATATTTGACATGTTCTAGGGATGTAGGCCCAGCAGAGGTCAGTGCACACTGTCGCTGGTCGCGCTTGAGATTGACAATCTTCTGAGAAGAAGATACCATGGCCAGCGGTCCCAGCTGAAACAAGTTGTGACCGTGTGCATATATTTTGGAAAAAGCATTCAGCCTTTGCCCTTTGAGGCATTATCGAAGGCGGTATATCGCGGATTAGTCAGCTTCCATCATAGCGTCGATTGAATCGACCACAGTGCGGACCCGGGTAGGACCAACGCTGTGTCCGTAGTTGACAGTGGCAAACACATGGCCTGGCTTCTACCCTGCGATGACATGGCATAATTAAACCAAGTTCAGAGTCATTAAGCTGCGTAGGACGACCGCGCCACGGAGCATGTCCCATGTCAAGACACAAATTCAAATATAGCACTGAGTTTACTGCGGAACAATTTTCAACGCTGTTCATAGCGACGCGGATACGCGTACGTGACGGTGCACATCATTATATAAGTACTAAACTGTGGGTGCGATGTAAAATTAGTATGTAAAGCTTTACGGCAAACGGTATTAGTGCGGAACTAATCGATAATCGACAATCTTGCAAGTACTATCGTGGATTCGCACTGATCACTGGTTCGCACTCTTGAAATATCACACGATCCACTGAACCTCTTCCTTACTCAATGACATAAGTTTGTTTATTGTTTATTGGCGGTGTAACTATACTTGTAGCGCCAATAGGACCTAACTGAGTTTGAACTGACCTACTGCTTTTGGCAACAGGACCTACCGCTTTTGGCAGACACGACCTACTGCATTTAGACGAGACGAAACAGACGCGGTTAGTGCGCACGTCAAACCCAAATGGAGCAGAACCCTCCGAAGATAATCAGCAAGCGTCCCGTTGGCCGTCCGAAAGGCTCCAAGAATAAACCGGGTGCTGGGACAAAGGGAAACCCAGTTGGCCGGCCACGAAAAAATCGGGTGGTACCCACTGCCGCTGCTCGCGCTCTTGCGCGTGCTGGTGAGTCGCTATAAGCTCATGATGCATGGCTGAGCTGACTCCGAGGACTCACTGACAATAGGAGGCCCAGGCCCTTCCAGGATCAGTCATGACACCCCTCCCTCCTGTCCTGCACTTCCGGAAGCCAGCCCGGCCAACCCAGTCATAATCGACGGTAAGCACATCCGATGATCTTTGTGCCGGCATTTCTCTCACTAATGTACTTATCGGATTAGTGCCAACAATCGCCACTTCAGCTGGCCACCACTGTTCGCCCAAGTCCACATATGCTGAGAAGGATGACGAGCCTCGGGAGAGGCTGTTGATGAGGCAGAGCAGCATACATGAATGGCCACTTCATGCCCCGGACAGAATGCATCAGACGGAGCTGACCGGTGAGCTTGTCATCGTGATTTGCTGTAGGTTGACTCTGACACAGCCATGTTCATTCAGCCTTTTTTACCCGTGGCTCGGAAGTGAAGGCAAATGACACTGGCGAAGAGGAGACCGGTGACGCTGTTGGCAAAACTCCGCAGACGAAGCAAGAAACTGTTGGCAATGAGAAGTCTCGCCAGCCTGAACCAGGTGAGTCAGGCGACGCAGGTCAATCCTTTCAATGCACGGAATTGACATGCTTCGTAGCAGACAGACAACCAATTTCACTCGGAAATCAAGATGACAAGTCAGTGGGGATCATAGTCGACATGGAGATTGCACCAGGTATGTTGGTCTCTTACACAGTGCGAGCACCAGCGAGTTCTAAAACACCTCTTTTAATCCAGCCCCATACACCCCCTCTCGGGTCCTCGATGCCACGCTGGAAGATACCACAGCCCCACCACACACCCCATCCCCTATCATCAATGCTCCAGCTCAGTCCACCGTGATGATACTTGAGTCACCGCTCCCTGTAGCTGTGCGCAGGGCCACTGAAAATGTGGTTGATGAAGCCGTCCCTCTGAGACCGCTAGTGGGGGCTACGAGTAGTACTCGTGTTGAATCCAGTCCACCCGTGGCATTGGCAGAGATCACTTCCCCTGCACGTGAACCTCCACCTGGCCTGGGCGCCTTTGATGGTGACGATGATCAAGACATAGAGGACCTCGGCCAGATCCTTGGCTCCTCATTTACTGAGGACTCGGACCCGCAGCCTGAGCTGGACGACATCATGACCACACCTGATGACGACGAAAATCCAGAATCTGCCCCCCTGAACACAGCTGATGTACCTTCAAGTGGAGATGAACCCCCAGCAGCACCCCGACAGGAGATCCCGACACCACGCTCATCAATTCCTCTCTGGCTGATTGACAACTACAGGGATCTATGCGAGCGCCTTCGAACAGAGATGAAGCAAAATGCTTCACGTCAGCCCTCGGCATACGATGCTGGGCAATTTATGATGGTGCCAAAGAATCCGATGTTTGCAGCAGCTCGCACAAACCACCTGTCACCGAGGCTGTTCTACGAGCCTCACTATTTCCTTTGGCTCCCGCACCTGTTCAATCGGATCCCCTGTCCAGCTTGCAAGGCAACTCAGCGGAAGAATGACAATGGAAGTCCTGTTATGCTGCGCCTCCTAGGCTGGCCCCAAGCCCCACGTCGGGTTGTCGACATTGATCTCACATTATACATAGTAGGCTACTGGTACTACTGTGGCCAGGGTGACTGCCGGAAGACATACCAGAGCTGGTCATCAGCAATCATGGATGTGCTACCTCCGGTTGTGGCTGCCCAGTTCCCATTCTGCCTGACTTACCGATGTGGAGTAACAGACCGTCTGATAGCCCTGCTGTGTTCATCATTCCAATATGGACATGGGCCAAGACCATTTGCGGAAATGATACGATCATTTCATATCCGCCGCTACGAGCAGCTGATGCTGCAATATTACGAGCTGGTCAGGATGAGGAAGGATTCAACATTGTCTGGCCTCCTTCCAAAGCATCTCCGATTTGGCGCATGGGATGACAGAGCAGGATATGCAGGATATGTACCATCTGGACATTATTTTGGAGCCCTTTACAACCTTGTCATCGAGAACCATGCAAAGCAAATTGATCAATGCATGGCAATGTTGTCATGCTGTATCATGATGATAGACCATAGTTTCAAGGTATGTCAATCAATGTCCACACATAAATCTGCATGTCCAACACATATTCTAGGTTCCCAAGCATCTTGGTAAATTAAATGGCAAAGCTGTTTTTGGTGCACTGCACACCGGAATCAATGAATATGTGGAAGTACGCACAATGACATTGACACCAACCAAGGCACACAGCCAGTTCATGCCTGCCCTCGCAACCATTCCACACTCTCTACGGGACTATGGACATGGTGATCTCGAGCTGGTTTTTACTGATAATGTCCGTGCTGACAAGAATGATGTTGAGCCAGTCCCCCTTTCGACAACCATGGAATGTCTTGAAGTTCCTACTGAATGGCCCACCACTATTCTTGAGTCAAGTTATCAAATTTCAACACGTCTCAATATCCTTTTACAATTGCTTGAGACACTTCCAGCTGATCAGTCCATTGACATTGCAATGGGCATGGAATGGTCAGTCAACCAAGCAGAAGGGATACAAGGTCGGATCGCCTTGGTTGCAATTGCATTTTTGCCATGTATATACTTAATTCGGGTATGGAACTTTAGTATGACCCCATATACTGATTCTCATGATTTTGTAGCTCTCAAAATTTGTCTCAGCTCCACTCCTTGTTCTTCTCCGTAGTCCACGAATTCGGAAGTTTGGTGTCCATGTTAAGCAAGACATGACACAACTGTTCAATGACTGTGGCTTCTCCTCAGATGATATCCCATTCACAGGTGCAGTTGAGCTTGGTGCTTTGGCTCAGCAGTGCCATTTCACAAGCAGGGCAAATACTGGACTTGTTGACCTTGTGAATACTGTCCTTCATCATTATCTCCCAAAGGATGAGTCTATCTGTGTCAGCACTGCTTGGGATGATGAGACCCTGTCTCAGGCCCAAATTGGATATGCAGCACTCAATGTCTATGCTTTGTGGGCTCTTTGTGATGCATTACTCACACCACCTACCTGTGAAAAGGTTACACATGAGACTGCAGCTGGTACCCCAGTCAAACTGCTCTCTCGTGATCGCCTGGTAACTGTGGCAGTTGGATTCATTGCTGTGGGACGTGGAGTTCAGTTCAATGGTGTGAATGTGACGAAAACTCAGGTCATTGTCAATATCACCTCTGTGTTTCAGCCAGCATACCTCATATGCCCAGAACTCTTGAAATCACACCTCGAGGTCCCAATTAGCTCATTAGCAACATTGCAGCCATTCGCTCTCCTATGCCACACCAAAGATCTCGAGATCACAACAATCACGTCCCTCCAACTTCGCAACGAAGCTCTAGATCTAAGGACCCCACTCCTGCCTCATCCATATGAGTCGAATTATGACCCGTACTCGTCACCAAATGATGTCTTAACCCAAATAAGCTCACATGCTAGTAATAATGAGCCTTCAGCCAATTTGGATTGGTGCGCATCATTACCATATGATGCCAAGGCAGAGCAGTCAATCGACGAATCTGCCCCTGACCCAGCTGTAGCATTACTGACGGAGTCCCTTTCTGGAACAGAAAATATCTTGGTGAGCGAGTCTACAGAGTTGGCTGAGTTAGCACCACAATTACTGTATGAGGACAGTGAGATTCGCACTCAAGTATTGGGAGACATCTGGCATCTCATGAACCAGTTCAAGATCCCAGTGACTCATGGACTTCGCCAGCCATTTGCCCGTTCACTGCATGATGCATTGTTTGTTCCGGATCAAGCAGACAAGGCAGCAGTCGAGGAGATCCTATGTAAGACCAGCATCACATGGGAACATATGGTTCTGTGGAAGCTGGACTGGGTTTGGAAGTGAGTCAAAAGATTTGTGCCATGTGCCAGTATGCTTTACCCACGTGTTGCGGAGGCCTTCTGTACCTTTGGTCCACTCAAGGATGCCACTACAAATCAGCCACTTTTCAACAAAGCATCCTTTGACATGGCAAAGAACATACTTGAGAACATCCAGCTTGGCCACTACTCGGACCCTGTCAGCATCAAACTTTATATGACTGTTGGAGAAGATAGGAATGGGCTATCCATCTACTGGTGTCTCTGAGGCACAAATGCAATTGAAGGTGGAATACACATGAACATCATCAAACGATTTGGGTCATACAACGCATCACCACGATTTGCAGTCAATCTTTTGTGTGACTACTGCTTGTGTCACAACCTCAAAGTACGTGAATATCTGCATTGAAGGGATATCAGACTCATACTGATGTTATCAATTGATCAGGTCGGGACCTTCAATCGTACTGGGAAGCCTTATCAAGGCTCATTTGATATCTGGGTGCGCAACCGGATTGCCAAGCTGATCGATCAGACAAGAGATCTCTTCATGGATCCAAATGAGGTGTCGGGGGTCAGCTGGGTCAATGGCGATGACTATCAGCAGTCGCGGGAAACTTTTGGTATCTTACCCCTACCCCACGCATCTCAGATAACTCTCGGAATGCTTCAATATTCAGATGAGTATGCAACTGGCGAGAAGATCAGGCACGCAAATCTTGCCAAGCAACAGCAAACGCATGTGCAATCCTCCCAATCCACACACCTGCCGAGCGAGCTCTTTTCCGGCTGCTAGTATCCATGCCAAATGGGCCATTTTCCGGAGAAAGGCAACCAAACTGGGTGGCAATGGCATCATGGTGGGCTGAGCACTGCGATGGGAAAACAATCTTCTACAAGGTAAGTATCACTACTACTACTACTACTACTACTACTACTACTACTACTTCTATACAACATTTATCTCAACTCCAAACTTCTTAACAGCTGCCTGAACATATCAAGAGCTATTACAAGACATGGAAGGAGTTCCGGAATGAAAAGAACTCTTTAGAACAACATCACGCTGTGTACGAACATATCTGTAAACTCATCAAACCAAATCCGGCTGCAATTCCCAGGGTCTCGGTTGCTGACCGTATGACACTCGAAGAGCAACTTATCAAGCCCCTTGGTCAAGATTCTCATGCTCGTGCTACATCAGGCGATGCGCCAACCAGCTGGGAGATCAATTCATTACTAAACTCACAAAGCAGCAAGATGATGGCGACAGTATTCAAGTACATTGATCCATCAAGAACGGGTGCCACAACAACCGACAATCAGCCGCGATCACAAAGTAAAGGTAAGAAACGAGCACGACCAGTAGTTCCAGTACATTGATCCATCAAGAACGTGTGCCACAACAACCGACAATCAGCCGCGATCACAAAGTAAAGGTAAGAAACGAGCACGCTCACCAGCACATGACAATGGAGAGGCCCAATCAAGCAAGCGCTGAGCTCCCCGCACCTGCGTGAAGTGCAGGAAGAGTGATTGTGCCGGCAGGTGGAAATCTGAGAAGTTGTAAAAACTCTAGATAGAAATCGTTTTAATTATTATCTAATCTAATCTATTTAATTAATTAATTAAATCTATTTAATCTAATCTATATTACATAATAGATAAGATAAGATAATAGATAAGATAATCAATTAATAACTATTTAAATATGTGTTTCATATTTAACTTAATAAAATATATTGTTCTAGAATAAAGAATGTTCTAGAATAAAGAAAGATCTAGAACATCTATTAATATATTATGACTTGACATTACTGCGCATTGCTGCGCATTACATCATTATGACTGCGCATGAGTCATACTGACTGCGCATGAGTCATATAGAATAATCTAGAAGGATTATTAATAGAATAAGACTCAGAATGACTCATTTAAGGTACCGAACCATTAGTAATACGTCTAGAATAGGTAATTACACAATGTAAGGTTAGGGTTTCTGAAATGCATATAAGGAGGGCATTCTGGTCGTCAAGTCCCTTAGTTTTTTCAAACTAAACAAATAGTTCAGTAAGGCAACAAGCACTACTAAGCAATGTAAGTATTTTGAACACTTACTTAGCTAGTGTGTGCTGCTGTTTGATGTTTCAACAGGTTATGGGCCCCGGCGACTGCCTTTAAAGGACATCACTAGGAGAGTCACAGGATCTACTAGCCAATAGGAGGTCTACAGGTAGTACCATATATGTATTAGATAGTTTTGTGTGTGATTCGCTTTGACTCAGGTCCCTCAAGAATATTGGATCTAAAGATATGGCTGATGGCCCTCTATCTGATCTGATGGGATCTATAGCGAATGTGTGTGCACTACTGACACCTCTCTTTCCTAATCCGTACAGATCCACTCACCCATGATCGTGGGATAACGATCCGCTTAATGGTAGCAGGGATACCATTTCAGATAACATGACGGACGCTTCACATGTGCTTATGCAAAAAAACGTTTGTCGCTTTCCTGATTGATTATATCTGACCAGTGTGGGAACACTGACTAAACATATGGTGTGACGCATCGAGTCATCTGTTTGTTGGAAAACAACGTAATCTAAAATTTCCATATGGACTGACAGTCTTAAAAAGTCATGTTTTGGCACACCACACAGTAAAAAGCCACGGATTTCAGGCCGCTTATGCGGATAACAGGGTCGATCCCTGTAAAGGCTTCACGCACCCCCGATTGCCCGTTACGTTATTGCATATATCATAATAAGGGTCTTCGTCCCTTTTCTCTATTTTTGGATCATTATGTATAAAGGTGGTGCTGAGGCGGACTTCCGTCGTACATGCACACTATTGTCAGGAGTCGTAGCTGGTCTTCGGATCGGGTGCCTGACTAGATTAGGATGTCCGAGGATGTCATTCAGTAAATATGCACACACACATACTATACTGGTTACGTGGTGGTAGGATTTGTATGCTGGGAATTTGAAGGAGCCCAGATACTATATTGGTATAGCGATCACTGAATGAAAATTCGTCTCCCGCAAGAGTTTTGTCAGCGTCGCTGTTGTTCATAACAAGTTGTCACAGAAAAAATAAGCACAGCATAAGCACATCTTTATTCTATTCGTCTAAAAAGAATTTTGGCTAATTAAATTTTTCTCTAGTTTTCAAACAATGTCTCAAGTTTACACTGCTGGTTTCTTGTCCACTCAAATCCGTTTTTCCGACTACTTGGCTGGCACTCTTGAGGAGCGCAACTATATCAA
>JAENRT010000035.1:18056-51035 GCA_032173475.1 Amanita phalloides | reverse complement strand
CACTCACCAGCACATGACAACGGAGAGGCCCAATCAAGCAAGCGCCGAGCTCCCCGCACCTGCGTGAAGTGCAGGAAGAGTGATTGTGCCAGCAGGTGGAAATCTGAGAAGTTGTAAAAACTCTAGATAGAAATCATTTTAATTATTATCTAATCTAATCTATTTAATTAATTAATTAAATCTATTTAATCTAATCTATATTACATAATAGATAAGATAATAGATAAGATAATCAATTAATAACTATTTAAATATGTGTTTCATATTTAACTTAATAAAATATATTGTTCTAGAATATGGAATGTTCTAGAATAAAGAATGTTCTAGAATAAAGAAAGATCTAGAACATCTATTAATATATTTATGACTTGACATTACTGCATACTGGCGGCTGCCGCATTACATCATTATGGGGCATACTTTGCGCCATGAGTCATAGAATAATCTAGAAGGATTATTATAGAATAAGGACTCAGAATGACTCATTAAGGTACCGAACCATTAAGTAATACGTCTAGAATAGGTAATTACACAATGTAAGGTTAGGGTTTCTGAAATGCATATAAGGAGGGCATTCTGGTCGTCAAGTCCCTTAGTTTTTTCAAACTAAACAAATAGTTCAGTAAGGCAACAAGCACTACTAAGCAATGTAAGTATTTTGAACACTTACTTAGCTAGTGCGCGCTGCTGTTTGATGTTTCAACAGGTTATGGGCCCCGGCGACTGCCTTTAAAGGACATCACTAGGAGAGTCACAGGATCTACTAGCCAATAGGAGGTCTACGGGTAGTACCATATATGTATTAGATAGTTTTGTGTGTGATTCACTTCGACTCAGGTCCCTCAAGAATATTGGATCTAAAGATATGGCTGATGGCCCTCTATCTGATCTGATGGGATCTATAGCGAATGTGTGTGCACTACTGACACCTCTCTTTCCTAATCCGTACAGATCCACTCACCCATGATCGTGGGATAACGATCTGCTTAATGGTAGCAGGGATACCATTTCAGATAACATGACGGACGCTTCACGTGTGCTTTAATGCAAAAAACGTTGTCGCTTTCCTGATTTGATTATATCTGACAGTGTGGGAACACTGACTAAACATATGGTGTGACGCATCGGAGTCCGTGTTGGAAAACAACGTAATCTAAAATTCCCATATGACTGGACAGTCTTAAATGTCATGTTTTGGCACCACCACACAGTAAAAAGCCACGGATTTCGGAGGCTTATGCGGATAACAGGGTCGAATCCCCTGTAAAGGCTTCACGCACCCCCGATTGCCCTACGTTATTGCATATATCATATAAGGTCTTCGTCCCTTTTCTCTATTTTTGGATCATTTATGGATAAAGGTGGTGCTGAGGCGGACTTCGTTGTACAGCACACTATTGTCAGGAGTCGTAGCTGTCTTCGGATCGGGGTGCCTGACTAGATTAGGATGTCCGAGGATGTCATTCAGTAAATAGCACACACACATACTATACTGTTACGTGGTGTAGGAATTTGTATGCTGGGAATTTGAAGGAGCCAAGATACTATATTGGTATAGCGATCACTGAATGAAAATGTCTCTCGCAAGAGTTTGTCAGCGTCGCTGTTGTTCATAACAAGTTGGTCACAGAAAAATAAGCACAGCCATAAGGCACATTCTTAACCAAGGCATTCTCACCAGGGTTGTGAGGATGAATCGGGATTTGGAGTACATGGACATAGAACGTATTATGGATAAATATTTTGCAGAAGATATGGAGAACTGGAACCCGCGAGGAAGGCTCGCTAAATTAGTTAAGATGATTCAGACTTGTGCGTCTTGGAACCTCATCAAGAATTCGGCTGACATGCGAGACAATTACCCCCCGATTCGCATCTACACGAAACCCGCTAGCCAAATTGTGCTCACAACTCGGAAGGATACCTTCCGATTCATCGAGAAATGCTATGTGCTTGAGGAAGTCAGGCACATAAATGATCCGCGTCCACTTCGATTGGGCATAAGATACATCGATGACAAAGGTGAATGGGTTTATGTCAAGCTGGACGATTATGATGAGGTGGCAAACACGAGTTCTGATTACGAATCAGAAGAAGAGGAAGGCGAAATTCGGCACGAGCCGAATGTACCGGAACCGGATGGACCCGAGGTCTATCAATTAGGTCTGAATGGGAAACAAGGGCCGCGATATGAGTCCCTGAAGGGACTTCATGGTAAACCACTCAGCGAAGCGCAGACTTGCTCGGAACAATCCCATTTGGATGTTAGATGGGGACATATATCATAACCGCGAGAGTTATGAGCGAGCGCTAGAGGCATGAGATGAAGCTGTGATTAATGAATTAAATTGCATAATGCATGAACCACTTCCAGAACAGGTGAATTCAATAGATCAATTATTAAATCCAAAAATTGATACTGTTACGGTGATGATTGCAACATAACGGACGTATCTTATTTTAACTCATTACTCATATCTACTGCGCATGGACAGCCTCTCTTTTCGTAACTACCTTCGCATTTCCTTTCTCAGGTCATTACAGCTTCTCTTCCTTTTTTGTCTTTATTGTTCTCTAAAAGTATATAAACCCTCATGTATCATCCTTCTCTTTAGTTCCAATTTAATCGAATCTTGCCCTCGTCATTTTGAACGATCTTGAGTGCTCCTCTTCCCATCATCGCACTCATCCTCCTCTGTCCTTCGTCATCATCAGACTAGACGTCAGAACCTTTGTCCAGTAGACTGGGAACAGACCGAGACTCTGTTTGTCACTGTCGACTTAGAACGAATCGCATCGAGGACATCGATCTTAACAAGAGGCAAGGCGAAAATTCGGCGACGAGCCGAATGGTACCGAGAACCGGATGGACCTGAGGCTCTATCAGTAGGTCCGAATGCGGAAACAAGCGGCCGCGATATTGAGTCCCTGAAGGACTTCATTGGTAAAGAGCTCAGCGAGGCGCTGCGAAGCGCAGACTAACTCGCCGAACAATCCCTTTTGGTGCTAGACGGTGATATTATTCATAACCGCGGGAGTTATGAAGAGCGCTAAGAGGCACGAAGATGAAGCTGCCGATTAATGAATAAATGCATAATGCATGAACCGCTTCCAGAACAGGTGAAAATCAATAGATCAATTAATTAAATCCAAAATTGATACATCTATAGAAGCGTCACGTTCGTTTGGGCACCGAGGACCCCACAGGTTCAAAGGAAGAGCTGCCAACAGCTCATACAGTTCTCAGACCGGGAAAAAGTTTATCCCCAGTAGCAGAGGAGCGCCGGAGAGAGTTCTTCGGTCCGGTTCGAACCAGTCATCCCGGGGAGGAACGCCCCCCTCGTGACGTCAGAGGAAGGTTTCTACAAGGTGTGAATACTTGTAGGATACATTGATTGATGAGGTGGTGGATTCTAAATAAAGATTCCAAATTTTTGTGTCATCACAGCTCCAATAAGTTAAGGACAGAAGATTAAATTTAGTTATCGATACTAATTTATGATTGAAAATATTCGTCCAAGATGAAATTAATCATCCTTCTGATGCATCGACATTTATTTATGTCCCTGATGAAAGTTTTAAGATCTATATTCTAGTGAAATCCTTTCTGGAAGAGAAAGACTCAGCTTTATTAAACATAATGAAAATGTTGTTCAAAAGTTTCCAGTAACTCAGTCTAGAGTACACAATACTCCAGAACAATTAATGAGTGACAAAGAAGCTATTGAAATATTAATTAAACGTCTGGGTAGGATATTAGAAAAACAGAAGAAGGATGATACGGATAAAGAAGAAGTTCCTGAATTAATCGAAATAAAGAAAGATAGTGATGAACCATTTGGTAATATTTATAATCAAATGATAGATCATTATGGTATTAATAACATTCCAGAATCACAACGAACTGGAGAACCATCTAATCTACATGATCAAGTAGATGAAACAAAGAATAGTTCTGAGAAATCAGAAGAAATTCTTTATCCCAGAAAATCACAATCTAAAAGCTCGTCGAGTATGAAGAAAGAGAAAATTTAGAGACTTTCTCTTCTTCAGTGGTATTCATCCTGATCAAACAAAGGATATTCCACTGGATTAATTCTAAGTCAGACAAAACATTAATACGAATTTTAATGTTAGAGCTAGGAAATCATGAAGATAACTTGAATTTTAAGATGCCAACGTCTTTTATGATCTAATTGTCAAACCAAAAAAAGATAAAACATACGCAAACACATCCTGTATGAATAAGATGGTTTATGTTATTTGGTATTGTTTAACCTCAATTATATCAACAAGAATTGTTGGCCATGTATCCTAAATATCTCACTATTGTAGATATCCTAAGGAATGGCGTAGAGATATTAATTTTACTTATAGTAGAGTTGCGGTACTCAAAACATACATTTCGAGGAAGTAAATGGTCCAGAATTTCTTGTGGACTTTAGATGATATGGTTCATCTAAAAATAGATATTCTAATTATCTATTGGAGGAAAGACGAAAAAAGATTCTCTTGAAAAAATGGTTACTGTTTTCAATGGAGTAATGGATTATAAAAAAATGGAAAAGTATTCTTTGGCAATCTTGAATGTTAAAGGATATAATAAATATCTGACACAAAAAGTAAACCAGAATTTCCATCTGATCTTCCTACAACTCCTTCTTTAAAAGAGAAAACATTATGGGAGTTAAACACTAAAACAGTTTTTAATGAACAATTAGAATGGGATATGAATTGTCAAAAAGCAAATGCTATTATTAAAATGGCATTGATTACTAATTTATGGTCTTATGTAGGAGCAACTCCTAAAGACACATTAGCAAATCTAGATAAAACATTTGGAACAGTTGGTATTGCAAAATACTTTATACTATACAAATCTATATTTGGATGGACCATGAAACAAGGACAAGATCCCATTATAGCTATTTCAAGACTTATGAAATTAGTTTCAGATCTTGGAACGGAAGCACAATACAAAATTCCAGATTTTGTAGTTGCTTTCTTTATTTTACATAATCTTAATCAACAATACAGTAACCTAGTTACTAATATTGTTGATAGTAATATCACTGATTTTTCAGTTGATAAGATTATTCCACGAATTCAGAACGAATGGAATCTTATGCAATCAAAAGGAAAAGGTAAGCAAATGGTTCAAATTGCTAATATTGGATCTACTATTCAAAAGAATCCTAACACTAATCCAAATTGGAAAGATCAATATTCCAATAATAGATTTAATAAATCTAGAGGATCTTTTAGAGGACGATTCAATAATAGGCAACCATTTGTGCCTAGACAAAGTTTCCAAAAATTCACTAATAATGAAGTGAATGGATCTTCGTTATCTACTTTTGATAAAAAGAAGCGTAATATGCAAAAATAGAGCTAATAAGAAACTTAAAAATAAAGCTTTATTATTACAAATAGAAAAATTAGAAAAAGATAAAAAATCTTCTAATACTATTCACTTCATGAATCCGGTTATTACAGATGATAATTGGAAGAAATCTGATTGGAATGTTAATCAACAAACAATTGGATTTCAAGATGAAGATATTCCTGAATACAAAAAATCTTATAAATTATTAGATAGGATTGATGATGTAGATTTTGAAATAGCTATGACAGATGAAGATAATCAGGAAGTTCAGGTAGAGGTTGTCGAGAATGTGGGATCCACAAGAAGAACAAGTGGATTTTGAGATGGATGAAGAAACTCAAACTATCTCACACATATTTTGTCACCAATGTCAACAATGACACCAATTCCTGAGAAAGATGTATTTGAAGAAATGGATCAACAAGATGAAGATCCATTAGAATACATAGATGAAAACACCAACTTGAACAATAACAATATTGGGTATGTAATATATGATTCTAATAATCACACCACTAATACTGTTTTAGTGCTTGATAATGTAACTAATGAAGACATGTTGATCATGTCAGATCAAGACGTAAATAACAGTAGATATAAATGTATATATAATAATTATAAATCTTATGTTCCTAGTGAACAATTATGATTTAAATAATAATGATAAGTGGTGATAATTCAGGTGCTACAAGACATTGTACACCATTTATAAATGATTTTATGTCATATAAAAAATATATTACACCAATAAAAGTAACAACAGCTGATAAAAATAATAAAACTTTTATTGTTGGAGAAGGACAAGTTTGTTTTAGACATAACAAACATGTGATAACATGGAATGTTTGCTATATGCCAATACTACCATACAGAATTATTTCTGTACCACAATTAACCAGTATGGACTACCATGTCCATCACACAAAACTATACACTACAATACATAAGGGAAACATAACGTTGAAAGGTCATCCTTTTGAAACCAATTCAATACATTGGTTATCAACTATAATAAAGAGACCTTCTCAACACTTACTGTTAAAAAATAGTTCTCAAACTATTGACTATTATACATGGCATCGAAGAATGGCACATCCAGGAGATAATGTGTTAAGTCACATGTTCAGAAATACTGAAAATAGTTCTAAAATTAATAAACCACATATGAAGAGTATCTGTAAAACATGCATTATGGGAAAACTTGATAATAAACCTTATCATGTTTCGTCTCACAGAGCAACACAGTTACTTGAATTAATACATGTTGATTTGATTGAATTACCAATTCAATCATATAATAAACAAAAGTGGGCTTTATTAATTTTAGATGATTATTCTTCTTTTGCTTACTTAGCATTACTACAATCTAAATCTGATACTTTTAATTCTATTAAAGCATATATTATGTTTATAGAAAATCAACTTAGTTTAAAAGTTAAAAGTATGCGTTCAGATCGAGGGGGAGAATTTGTAAATCAAAAGCTAAATAACTATTTTATAGAAAAAGGTATTAAACATGAACTAAGTGCACCACATGTTCATCAACAAAATGGAAGAGCTGAAAGATTAAATGAAACCATTCTAAAGAAAGCTCAAACACTTTTATTAGAATCAGGTTGTCCAAAACTATGGTGGTCATTTGCATTTGAAACTGCAGTCCACATATATAATCGTACACCATTAAGACGAACACAATGGAAAACACCTTATGAGAATATGATGAATAGAAAACCTGATATATCATATTTTAAAATATTTGGATGTCTAGCATATGTTTATATCATTAAAGAAAGACGAAAAGATAAACTATCACCAAGAGCAGAGCCAATGACATTTGTAGGATATGAAAGTAAATCATACAAATTTATGAATGATAAGAATACTATTGTTATTGCAGCTCATGCTATATTTGATGAGAATATATTTCCTAGATTATCGAAAAATAAACTAATTCATAAAGAATTACACCCAACTTTAGATCTAAAAACAACTATTCCTATAGAAAATAATATTTCAATTAAAGATAATATTATGCAGGATAAAACAAATTATTATGATCATGACACTACAATAAATGATGAAAGGCAATCATTTCATGGATTAAATAATAATAATGATAATGATACGTCGGATTCAGATGATCATGAGTCTGGTAATGAAACAGACAATCATTCAGATGACAGTGATTCTTCTTACAAACCTCCAACATCACCTGCAACATTGCAGTTTTATAGATCTGCAAAAGAATATCAATCAAATGATTCAGATGATTCAGAATCTGATATTGAAGTTGATAATACTGAATATAATAAATTCAAGCAAGAATTATCTAAAGATAAATCTTTATATAAACCATTTGACTTCAAAAGAATAAAACATGAAAGTGAAAATATTGAAGATCATCCTTTATATAAACGTATTGTTGAATCTAAACAAAAAACTGATCTTGTTAATAAAGAAAAACAAGATCGAGTTAAAGAAAGTTTTAAAAAGACTAGTTTTCAAGAACCAATAAGTAAAACTAATATTGCTAATAAAGAAAAGCAAATTATGGATGCTTTAAATAAATTAAAACAACCTATTAATATTAGTTCTGAAAAGAAAGTTCAGAAAACTCCATTTATTGATCTTAGAAATCCTTTACAAAATCCGTTACCAAAAGTATTTGAGAAAAATATAATACCAAAAGCTAATTTTAGTAATTGGGAAATCTCAGATATTTTTGATGAACCTGAAAATAAAATTATAGGTCAAAAACGTATTGGAAAGAAGTTAGATCTTACAGCAGCTAAAAGAGATAAATTAGAAGCTGGAAGACCTAAAATAATCCAGAAACCTATAATTCAAGATCAAACATCTAATCCATTTGGATTCAGAGAACAAGAAAGAGTTGTAATTCAACAACAAAGAGCAACTCGTAAATCTTCTCAAATACCAAAAGTTAGAGTTATTGATGACAATGTTTATGGAAGTAAACATCCAATTCAGATAGAAGCTGAATTACAAAAAGAAGATAAATGGAATAAAGGAAAGAAAATTGATAATAAAAATCAATTACCAACGTCTAATATTTTTAATTACGAATCTCAAAAGAGATTAGGAATTAAAATTAATAAACCTAAACAAATACCAACATCTAAAACTTTTGAATATAAATCTAATCTTCAAAAACAATTAGATACTGAAAAGTCTAATAAACAAATAGATATTAATATTAAAAAAGGATTAGATGCTGATAATAAAAAATTGGATCAAATAGGACAGAGATTGAATAGAGCTTTCACATTTGATAAAAATAAATCAAAGAAAGATAAATTAGATGAAAAATATAAAGCATTTCATACTGAACCTACTGAAAGATGAGGTTTAACTATGGAAGATTTAACAAGAACTAGAGTTGTTCCACCATCAACAAAAGGATTTAAAAATCTTTTAGGAACAAGAAAAAATTATAAAAAATTAGATATTCAACCATCTAAAGATATTCAGTTACCAAAAGAACTTCAATTACCAAAAGAGCTTGAGCTGTTAAAACAACCTCAAACAACTTTTACTCCTAATAGAAATTTCTTAAGAATTGGAGATGCATTTAAAAGAAAATATGCTAAACAAACTAAAGAAATTGAATCATTAGATGAAAATACATCTAAAGATAAAGGAAAAGAAAAAGAGATATCTAAAGATATTGATAGTGAATCAGAAGATTTGGATAAATCTATGCAAGATTTAACTGATATTGAAGATCTTGATTCTACAATAAGTAATCTTAAAAAAGCTAATGAAAAAATGGTTGAACAACATAATAAACGTTTAGATAAAATTCTTTTATCTAAAGCAGCATCTAAATTAGCAGATCAAGAAAATAGAAGGAAAAGGAATACCTGTTGTTTATAGAGACCTTATAAAGATTAAAGATAAGGATCCTCAAATATATGACAAATGGGTAGAAGCTATTGAAAGCTGAAAAAATCTATACAAGATAGAAATGTATGGGATTAGTTGACAGACCTAGAGATCGTAAACTATAGGATGTAGATGGGTTTATTACTATAAAGCAACAAAAGATAAATAGATATAAAGTGCGTTTAGTTGCTCAAGGCTTTTCACAAGTACCAGGAATAGACTTTGGAGCCACATTTAGCCCGGTTACAAGATTTTGAAACTGTCAGAATCTTACTTGCACTAAGCAGCTTTAGAAGATGGTACTCAAAGCACTAGATGTAAAAACTTGCTTTTCTATATGGCCAATTAGAAGAGGAGATATATTATGAACAACCGGAAGGTTTTTTAAAACCAAGATGAAAATAAAGTATACTTATTAAAAAGAGCTTTATATGGTTAAAACAAGCACTTTAAGCTTGGAATATACAAGCACATAACAGTATAATCAAATTAGGATTTAAACGATTATTGGCTGACACAGGAATTTATGTTTATCGAAACAATAAAGATTATTGTGTAATAATCTTATATGTTGATGACATAATATTCATGGGCAATAATGAAGATACTGTTAATGAATTTAAAAAAGAAGTTTTATGAGTAAATGGGAAAGTAGAGACTTAGGTGATCTAAGAATACTTAGGAATTGAATATTGTGATTAACAAAGTTAATTCACGGTAACTATGATCAAACTAAGTATGCTAAAAAGATAGTAGAAAGGTTTGGTTTAATTAATGCAAAACCAGTAAATACGCCTTTACCAGCTGGTTATATACCAAACAAATCAAATGAAAAAGCTACACAAGAAATGATAACTTTTATCAACAATTGATAGGATCATTGTTATTTTTAGCTATGTGTACAAGGTTAGATATTGTATATGCTACAATATTAATGTCACAATTTGTGAGTAATCCTTTGATGGAACATATCAAGAAAACATTACATATTATACAATATGTTGGAAGTACTCTTGATTATTGCATTACGTATAATGGTAAAGATGCATATGGATTAATATGTTATGCTGATGCTGATTGGGCTTTGAACGTTATTGATCGAAAGTCAACAACTGGCATGGTTGTTAAATTAGCAGGAGCTCCAGTATACTGGAAATCAGCAAAACAAAAAACAATTGCACTATCATCAACAGAAGCAGAATACATGGCTGCATCTGATGCATGTAGGCAAATATCATGGTTAAAGAACTTGTTCAATGAACTAGGATATGATATAAGGATGATTCCATTAATAATGGATAATCAAGCAGCTATTTACATGGCTTCTAATCCAGCTCAAGAACAAAGAACAAAACACATGGATGTTAGATATCATTATATCAGAGAATGCGTGAAATATGATTTGGTTGATCTCTATTATATTAAAACTGATGATCAAGCAGCTGATATACTAACAAAGAATCTTTTGTTGAATAAGCATAATAGAATGCTTGGATTATGTGGAATACACATTAAGTAAAAATACAAAACAAGGGGAGTGTAAAAACTCTAGATAGAAATCGTTTTAATTGTATCTAATCTAATCTATTTAATCAATATATTAAATTTATTTAATCTAATCTATATTACATAATAGATAAGATAAGATTAATAGATAAGATAACAAAATTAATAACTATTAATATGTGTTTCATATTTAACTTAATTATATATATGTTCTAGAATATTGGAATGTTCTAGAATAAGAATGTTTATAGAATATAGAAGGATCTAGAACATCTAATAATATTATTATGACTTGACATAACTGTGGGATAGCTGTGCAAGGCTGCGCATTACTGTGCATTGCTGCGCACTGCTGCGCATTACATCATTATGACTGCGCATGAGTCATACTTACTGCACATGAGTCATATAGAATAATCTAGAAGGATTATTAATAGAATAAGACTCAGAATGACTCATTTAAGGTACCGAACCATTAGTAATATGTCTAGAATAGGTAATTATACAATGTAAGGTTAGGGTTTCTGAAATGCATATAAGGAGGGCATTCTGGTCGTCAAGTCCCTCAGTTTTTTCAAACTAACAAATAGTTCAGTAAGGCAAAAGCACTACTAAGCAATGTAAGTACATTGAACACTTACTTAGCTAGTGCGCGCTGCTGTTTGATGTTTCAACACAGTACACCTACTCCCGAAAAGCAAGGGCGATGAGGTATCTATCCATCGTTCACGTCATTATTCCATGTCACCGCCTCTCTAAATGCCTTCTTAGTACATTGGGGTTGTTCTCCAAGATTGTCTCAATTCGTACGACCCCACTCTAGAACCTATTCTAGGCATTAACTCTGTTGAGAACAGGATGTTTTTGAGCAAGGATCTGCATGCGTCATTCGTGCTGGGGCGCACCGCTTTCCTAAAGGTACGTGAAGCTGAGACATAATTCCAAAAGTATCCGAATCTGGTGATCTCTAGATGCCCAACTTTGCTCTGGACCCTGCCGACATACCTAGGGTTGAGGCAGATCCAATGCCACCCAGTTGCATCACATTGCATCAATTAGAATTAGACAATAGCCGTTTTCCAATTCCGCAATATGACGCGCACATCGCCAGTACGGGCATTTCACCACCATCTACTGCCATCCTTGACTTCATGTATGGTGTTGCTGCCTATTGATGCTGGGGCAGTGGACAGGATATCAAAGAAGTGATGCAGCAACTTTTTTTTTACCGAGCACTATAAATCTATACCTATCCCACCAGCCTCTCCACACTCAAGTGATGGCAATAGTTCCAGAGAATCTGATGACCTCGACAACAACAACAACGAATATAAACCCAATAGACGACAGAGAGTGAGACATCACAGCTCAAACATGTCAGATGTATGACAGTCCGTATGGGACAAAAACATTATGGTAATGTCAGGCAGTGCACATTGATGTGCACTGGTTTGCACCACTGTGCATTGGTGCATGACATGCATCATTGTGCACACCTTTGATGCATCAGTGCAACAAGTGAGACATGCCATACTCTGTGCTGGTGGCTGTGCAGTGCATGCACCAATGTTGCACAATGCATGCACTATTGTTGAGGTCAATGATACATGAGTGCAAGATTGCATTGTTATTAGATTTTGTTAATGTCTGAGATTCCTGTTAGACTCTCACATTACATATTGCTGTTCTTGGTATTTTCATTATATTTCTATGCAAACAAAAAAATTTAAAAAAAAAATGGCAACTTGTCTGATAGCCTTGGACTTCCTCTATTTGGAATAAGTGCAAATATTGCACTGGTGGCATGCTCATGTCAGGTATGGTGCATGCACCACTTGTGCACCATTGTGTTAGATCATCTGAATGAGTGGAATCAACTGGAATGAGAAGATGCATCTTGTGCACTCTCAGGTGCATCTGGTGCATCAGTGTGCATTGTGTCATGTCTAAGCCCCATGCACCCTCATGCACTGATGTGCACTGATGCACACTGATGCACACTGATGCACACTGATGCACATTGATGCACATTGATGCACATCAGTCCCTAGGACAAAAACATTAGTTTTTGTCCCATACAGTCAATCATACAGATGACATGTTTCGTGCGATGGACAATGTCCTTATGCTCTCCATGTTGCTCAAGGGAACCACTCCTGAATTGATGGCCACAGAAAGACAGAGGCGAGAGGAGGCGGAAGAGTTGCATGCAAAGGAGGCTAGTCGAGTGAAAGTGCAGCAGTGGATACAAAACTCTCCGTGCGTTCTCGATGCAGAACAAAAGTAGTGAATGATAAATGATGTGTGACTAACCGGGTTCACTCAGTTTGTGACATGGTGTAAATACTTTAGTCACACTCACAGTGTCACAGTTGTGAATGTCACATAACACAACACCTCCACCATTAATATTGTCTGTCCTTTGCATAACGAAGCTGTGTTTTATTCTCCCCTTACTGTATCTTACCTACCTGGGTCACCCTTCCCCAGTCCGAGTCCAAATCCCTTGGGCTGTGCCGGCCGCGCCGCATGAACCATTTTCCAGGCAACCGAATGGACCGATTTTTGGGTCAGATGTCAGCCCTCCTCACGAGCAAGCTCCAATAAATGCAGCTGGTGGCAATCTTAACACGCAACTTACTCCTTGTACTGGATTAATGCAGTTACCACTTTCTACCCAACACAAAAAAAAAATCAATAAAAAATCATGGACAGGTTTTTCTTCGAGGCAACCAACCCCATCCAACCCAAACCAATAAAACCCACAAACCAACAACAAATGGGGTCACAAATATCTCTCACAATCAAGATCTGCCACCTTCATACATACATACCTACGCCTCATTTTATTTTCCAAAAACGGGAGGTGTTCTAGGTGACTGGCTCTTGATCCCATTGTATAATTCACTTGTCTCGTTGTACGGTATAGGCGCAGGCGAGGCTCGGTTGCTCAATAGCGGCGCGCGCTCCCCAATCGATTCTCCGCGCTTGGCGACGCGCTCGACGATCCTAATCACATCACCGTCAAAATACGCGTCTCACTCGGGACAGAAGAGGAGACGACTGACCCCCTCATCACCGCCGACGTCGTCATGCGCTTGGCCCTCCTCTTGCTCTGGTTGTCCTCATAGCGATCCGTTTCGTCGACAATCTCTTCAGAAATGATTTCCTACAAGATACCGAGAGTCAGCGTATCAGGCCTGACAAATGCCCATGATGAGAAATCACCTCAATGATGTCTGACCAACAGTAACCAATAGTCAGCTATGCTACAACGGGTGCATTTCAACTGAATCACCTTCAAGCGTCACGACACCCAAGGCACCGCCAGCTTTTCCAGGGGTACTACTAACTAAAAGGAGATGCGCGCGCCCAGTTTGGCTAAATTCATCAGTAACACGCCCACGCTCATGAATGCTTCCACTCACAAATAGTCCAACGCTTGAAAACAATTGATATCCGGATACGCCTCTGGCAGAATCGACAATGGGAAATTCGACACAGGTAATGCTTTGGATGGGTCATAATTCAAGAGCTAGATAAGCGGCGATGAGGCGCAACGCACGTGGTCACATGTCACATGCCGTACACACCTTCTTAATCAACAGCAAGCCAATAAAGGCCGTGGGATTACCAGGCTCATGGACTGGAAACCGAGAGTAACCACTCAGCATGCTGTCATTCGCACATCATCAAACCGAGTCGATCAATGATGAAATGATACAAGCTCACATGGCATCCACAGCCGCGTGATTAAGAATAGCATCAGAGCTGAGTACGACGGTATCCTGATCGACAGTCAGAAGTGGCACGAACGAACGTTGGTGTATGGCGTGAGACGCACTCTCAACGGGGTCATGATCTGCCCTACTTTCTTGTTGTTGAGTTCGAGGACACCATTCAAGATAGCAATTTCGTCATCGCGCAGCGGCTCTTCGCCCGTGCGATGGAACTGCAGGAACGACTTGAGTTCCGCCTTTTTGTATGTGTGTTGCTCATTTGAGCCGAGCACGTGATCGAGAAGTTTTGCTATTGGCCAGGCGATGGGAGCTATTTCGAAGTGGTCACACAAGGCACCAGGATTTGACGTGTTAAACCCACCGAAGATATACATCAGCGCGAGAACAAGCGGCGCAAAGGTGGCACCTATAGATAAGCCATGTCGAACACAGACAGCTTGAGGGATAATTCTATGAACGATCAGGTTCGGTTGGACGACGCAAAAGTGGGGAAGTGCGTACTCGCTATCGGTTAAGAGATGCCTAAGTCAATCAAAATGACGATAGCGAGAACGACGTACCCAAAAATGACTGCAAGGGGTGTGAGAGCGGTGTTTAAATAAATAACCAATAACGGCTTACCGATAGCAACAGTAGATATGACGATAGCGGCAATACCTCCACCTAGCTGCAGAAGCCGATAAGCATGGTATAGGATGTGGGAGAATATATCATACTGCGCTATCCAGGAAAATGGGAAGGGTTTCATTGACAATCTTTTTCCGATAGTTGGATTCACCCTAGATTCAGTGATGGAATTTCGACGTACGACGTTGCCCAACAAAAGGACCTGATGATGTGTCAAGGGAGAAATATGCCAGCAAAGTAAGACTTACGACAAGAACCCAATGACGGCCCTTTCCCATCAATTCGAGAACTGTGACGTGTCAAGCCATGATGCATGTGTGGACGAGGTCGATGCAGACCTTTCTTTGCATTCTCCTTCTCCTTCGGATCATCTGACGAGGCGGCGAGAACGCGGAGATGGAGCTCGTCCAGACCCATTAGACCAAGAGTGAGACTAACGGTACAGAATATGAGATTAGCCCATGATGAATTCAGCAGACAACTGACCCAGCGAAAGCGCCACCTAGCAAGACGAGTACGGCACTGAAGAGTATCTTGTAGCAGAACTCTGGCGAGCCTACTTCAGGTTTGGGAGCATCGTGTCCGATACCCTTTCGGAGTGATAGGAGAGGAGAGGCACTTGCCGCGCGGAGAAGGAAAAGAAGAGTGGGTGGGCCAAGTTTCATGTAAGAGTCCAAAACAAAAACGCCGAGACGCGCCAATGACATATCTCTGCTGTTGTGTTCTATTTGGCTGCGCCTGAGCCGGTCACCGCTCGGATGTGCCAAGTCAAACTCGATGCACAGACCCCTCGTCCGCTTCTTTCACGCACGCCGAAGACTCCCTCCACTGCTGTTCAGGCCATATCTCGGAGAAATGGACCTCTCTAAAGCACGCCCTCCACCAGATGCCCACCACGATCTCCCACCAGCCAAGAAACCCAGAACGAGCGCGCCGGACGCCAAGCAAAAGGATAAGAAGAAGCTGCGCAAAAAGGAACTCGAGCTGCCAGACAGGTATTCGGCCGAGGGTGTCCTCTGGCAGGACATGGTTTCCATCCTCGGCGAGGATGTCGTCGACAAGGCTATACAAGATGGTACCAGCTTCAACAACCCATACGAATACGACGACATCCTGGACGTGAATATTGTCAGCCTGAGTTCCACAGGTGGGCCGTTTCATTCATCCCATGCTGAAAGAGACACAATATACTTTCATAGGCGAAGCCATTGGATTGGCTACCGGGACCAAACGGCGTCCCTGGATCATTGTCACACGCTTCTGCGTACCCGGAGAGACGGTCCGTGTGAGGGTGTACTGGAACCGAATGCTGCATTCCTATGCCCATCTCATCGACGTCAACACTCCCAATCTCCAACTCAGAGACAACGACCGAATTAAATGCCAATACTTTGGCAAATGTGGAGGCTGCCAGTACCAAATGCTGTCATACGAACAACAGCTCAAATTGAAGCGAGACGTCATTGTCAAAGCGTACAAAAGTTGTTCAGGTCAGATTCCTCTCTTTGCCTGTGTCGCAACAGTTGCTGACTTGCTGATAGATTTACCCGAATCTTCCATCCCCGTAATTCAAGACACAATTCCTTCCCCACTCGAATACGGATATAGAACAAAGCTCACTCCACATTTCGATGCTCCTCCAAAACCATACAGATTTCAAAAAGCAGAGGTCAAGGATGGCGTCGTGCAAAAGCCAGAATGGTTCAGAATTGGGTTCAACATTGCCGGCACACACAAGGTTCTTGACATTGAAGTGAGTCAGGACCAGTTTTGAGGTGAGAACCTATTCATGTATGCGGTCAGGAGTGTCCAATCTCAACGCCAACTTTGAACAACGCATTACCCTCTGTCCGTGAAAATATATATCGGTCAGACGTCTCTCGTTCCTGTCAAACATCATTTATACTTTTGCACAGCAACCTCCACACATACGCAAAAGGCGTATCGCTCACGCTGCGCGACTCACTCGTCATACCAAGTCCAGATTCTATACCATCACCATCATCAGCAGCACCGGAGCCAGACCCCGTCGACCAACTAACCACTTCTCTAGATCACCACATCTGCATCTCAAACCCCAAAGGCACCGTCCGCGAAAAAGTCGGAGACTGGATATTCGAATACGGCGCCAGCTCCTTTTTCCAAAACAACAACTCCATCCTCAAGCCCCTCACAGACTACGTCCGGGACGCCATCTTCCCCTCTTCATCCTCGCGCACCCCACCGACCCACCTCGTTGACGCTTACTGCGGTTCTGGTCTCTTCTCCATCACGCTCTCCCCCTACTTTGGCCACATTGCCGGCATCGAGCTCGCCCCCGAATCGATCAAAGCGGCCAAACACAACGCACAGATCAACCACATTCCCTCCACCAAAATCAGCTACAGGGCGGGGGACGCCGCGGACGTGTTTGCCGTTGTTCGGAGGGACTTTGAGCCCGCGAAAACGGTGCTCGTGATCGACCCCCCGAGGAAAGGGTGCGATGACAACTTTATAAAGCAGCTCTTGAGCTTTCGGTGTGCGACGGTGGTGTATGTGAGTTGTAATGTCCATACGCAGGCGAGGGATGTTGGGAGGCTGGTGAGTGGGACAGAGCGGGACCGGGAAGGGAGAAGGTATGTGGTTGAGAGTTTGAGAGGGTTCGATTTGTTCCCCCAGACGGCGCATGTGGAGGGCGTTGCGGTGTTGAGGCTCGTGTGAGGCGCGCGCGCGATGTATCTGAACCGTTTTTCAGGTAGATGTGATGTTATTCTTATTCGCCTTAATGTTTATCTTACAACTCTCTCTTCTCCGGCACGCGTTTGATCTTGTCTTCTTTCTTTAAGTGTCTCCGCTCTCTCTCTCTCTCTCTCTCTGTGCCGAGAAAGCCCGTCATATGTCAATGTCAGATGAACATCGGTGACGGTAGTCGGGTCCCCCAAACCGTGTCGATTGACAAGAGTCGTGACAAACGGACCAACCAAGCGGCCACCAGCTGAAGGCTCCAGATGTCTTCCAAGACTCTCTCTCGAGTCTGTAACGCCGATGTCGCCGATGTCGCCGACGTCCCTAAATATATATAACCTTGACGACCATCCCTTTCCTTTCGCGGATACACCCCCATTTCGCATCATTCATATGATTTCTTGATTTATCAATATCATGACCTTGGTGGACAAATTGTAAGGTACATATACACTCCGGTCGTACAGCTTTTTCTCAATCCCCAAACCAACTGCCACGCATTTCTGTGCGACGCCAAAACTCCCCCGTGGCACCAACGGCATCCAGCGCTTAATATCAATATTCAGCTACCTACAATCAGTGAGGGTCAGGAACATTCTAATATATGCCACCACCCACCTTAGTCTATTCTCCTGCAGGCGTGGGACAGATATATCATATTGGTTAGTGGGGGAAAAAACTTTTGAAGAATCCGCCAACACCCCCGCACCCCTCTCACTGCCATTCGCATCACCATCGTACGCAGCCTTGTTCGCACTGGTCCCTAACCTCAATTTCAATACGCCAGTCTACTAGATAGGCTAGTAACTATGGAGAGCAACACCAACTGCCAGCAACTTCGAGTGCCCTGTCACATGCCAACGGGGACGGAGAGTTCAGCCCCCCAATTTGACCCAGCCAAGCCACGCGGGATACCGAGATTTTTCAAAGAGCTGGAGTTTTTATTTTCTGCAGCGCATATTACAGATGACCAGGAAAAGAAAATGCACGCTCAGCGCTACGTACCATGCGACGACGACTATGAGCTTTGGGAAAGTTTACCAGAATATCAGTTGGCAACGGTCACGTATGAGCAGTTCAAGGCTGAAATCCTGCTTCTCTACCCCGAGGCATCGGATGAGTATAGGTACTCAAGAACCAATGTTGAAGGGCTCGTCAGAGAGCGTCGTAGGCTTGGGATAAGCTCTCTAGAGGACCTGATGAGTTATTACCGGGGATTCATCCCCACAACTGTATATTTAATCAAAAAGGGACGGATGTCGAAGTACGAGCAGAGCCGCTTGTTCCTCAAAGGTTTCCAACCAGAACTTGCTGGTCGCGTTTTTCAGCGCCTTCAACTGAGGCACCCAGACATCGAGGGCGACGATCTATACACTTTGGGCCAAATTTTGGCTGCTGCGCGTTATGTGCTGCAGTGGGCAACAACTGGCTTCTTCGCATCGACTCTGACTCCGCCGTCACCCGGGCCTGTATCATCGCCAACCGAGTCGCCCGCCACTGTCTTCGCCAAGCAAGAGGACCTCTGCACTTTTCTGAACAAATTTGCGCAGATCGTTGATACAGTCACTGCGAACCCCGCCATCGCTACCAGAGCTCCTCAGCAGCAGCAACAGCAGCAACAGCGGCCGCTCACCAAGCACGCCTAGAAGTCACCCACTACAGGGCCATGAGATTTCGAAGCAAATAGCCCTTGGCATTCCACTATGCTATATCATATATATCCACCCTTCATTCGTTCCACAGCCTGATGATGATTCCGGGAATCCTCATCACGGTAGTACTCTATTTTAAATTCTACCTGTCTGGTACCGTATGTTTGGTTTCCAGCGACGACTCTTGACATCTCATTATTTAATGAGACCGTTTTTCATCAGACATTTTAGCCGTAGTGCGTGGAGATTGACGTGTAGTAACGAGTCTTCATTCTCTATATCAATGTCATTTTAGATCGAGATATGCTTGTAGTACTGTTTTTCTACTTGTAAGAAGTTCACGATCGTGAACACGATTCCGAGGATCCACCTCGCTTAGCCACAATGGCTCGCCAGGCCCTCACTCGTTCAGAGTCCCAACTTTGAAGCTCGACTCACACTCTACAAATGAATTCAATTTAGCTTTGCAAGTCAAGAATTGTGATGACTTGGACTCGGGGCAAAGGAAGTGCAAACGGCACGCATGTATCCATTTGTCAACCACAAATTTCAACAATTTCTACAATTACATTATCATCGGATGACTCATTGCGGCTCGAGGGCGTCACTCTCTAAAGGCGTGTTTCCTGAAAAGCGGGTACCTGCCTCGTAGAGTTGGCGTCTGGTCTCAAGCGCACTGGAGGCAATGGATCATCAACCGAGAGCCGGAACTGCGCATGAGGTTGGACGCTCGTTGATAGTGGTCGGAATGTCCCAGCGTCCATGCTATGACTGGCGCTGCTGCTTATCGTCGGCAACTCAATCTCATAGAATCCCATTTTATATCGCGTTTGCAGACGACCTCTGGCGTTGAACCTCACGCCAAAGAAACCAACGGCTTCGGAGAATGCTGAAGATAATATGAGACAAGTTAGAATAACGCAGCTCATTCGTCGACTTACATGAGGTGAGGAAGCCTAACCCAAATCCTATGCCGAACGCTTGACCCAGATCCTTGTCCCATCGCTCGCCTTGACGCGCGTTAGTGATCATTTGGCCGGCTACATTCGTGATGCCGCCGATGATGGAATTGACGACTACTCTAGCAGCAGTACGCGCTGCTATCTTGGCAACTTCACTAAACCCTTTCGCCGCGAGCGCCTTAACGACACTACTCGAACCGATGGCTGCGTCGACCCCGACACCAGCCGCTCCACCTAGGAGGCCAAGGCCAAATCCTATCGCTATGTCTATACCCCAGCTCGCATCCGATGAGTCCGGACTAGTGATATCGGTCATTAATCCACTGATTCCTGCACCGAGCAAACCTGCTCCTAGGATCTGTACTCCGGGTATGGGAATAAGAGTGGCGATGACTCCTGCAACAATGAGAAGAGCGTCAACAAGCCTAAAGAATGGACCTCAATTATTAGTCTCGTTTATTTATATTATGAAGAGTGCACTTGCCAATGCCACCAAGGTGCGTTCCCATTAAAGTCGATGAAATTGATAGGATCGTTCCGAGCGAAGGAGTACATGTTGAAAGTTGAAGGCGTTATTTTAGCAAGAGAAATCGGGAAATTGTCCAATGTCAAGAAGCGCCCCAACTATTTCGGTAGTGAGCAATGTGCACTGCAAGCGACGAGATTTACACACGTATGGGTCAAAGAAGCGGGCGCCAAAGTTATAAATATTACCGAAAAGTTCTTTGCCTTGAAACTTGTACCGAGCAACATCCTCGCCAGTCTGGGAAGCCACCTTTCCAAATGAGTCGTATTCATACTTGGTGATGATCTTCCCAGAGACATCAGAAGCGGCTACCGTACTGCCGAGGTGGTCGTTGTGGAAGTAATGAATTTTTGCGTCCCCGACCCTGCCACCAGATGCTGTCGTTTCTGTCGTAATGGACGCACGACGGTAGCCGTGACCAATATACGCCGTGTGGTATATATTGGACGATGTATAACGAACCTCGTATGTCATACTGGGATAGATGGTAGTTTCTCCAGTTGCTGAGACGGTCTTTATCAAGCGGCCAGTGAAATCATATGTAAATGTCCCTCCATTCATCTCGGTTAGCCGATTTTGAGTGTCGTACTTCATGACTCGCTTCTGCGTTCCGGAACCGTCCTTTTCTCCGGTGATGTTTCCGTCCACCGAATAATCGAATGTACTCTGAATACTACCACTGGCATCCTTGACGGTCGTAAGCTGCCAGCCTTCGTTGACAAAAGTGTCTCCGTATTTAGACGAGATATTGCCGCTCTGATCGTAAGAAAACGAAGAGGCGTTGACATTAGTAGAATCATTGATCAGTTGGCCTTGAAAAAATAGGAAGACTTTAGCCAATAGGACATGAAAAAAGAGACATTTCATTACCATCGAGATCATACTGGAATGTTTTGCTGGTAAGAGAATTTGACGATGATTCGTTGAATTTATAGCCTCCAATCCGACCAGAATCTTGAATATCCCAGCTCTGCTCGAGTAACAATGTACCACTTCCCGACTTTAAGGTGTTCTTAGTTAGCATACCGTTACCCGCGAGGGTAGATTGAGATACGATCCCGTTCCCAAATTTGCAGCTTAGAGCTCTCTGGAACGGATTGTCGTATTGTGACAAGATGGTCGACGCCTGGGCACTGCCATTGGTGAGGACAATTTCGCCCACGGCCTGCCCATCGGGAAGAAGTGTACGCGTGAGGATGGTACCATCTGGGTTAGTTGCTTTCAACAGTTGACCGGCTGGCGTCCATTCTGACGAGGTTAGGTAGGTCTGACCGTCAATCACCAGTTGCGCTTTGGTTATGCTACCGCGGATGTCGTAATCAAACTGTTGGGTATATCCTTTCGACGATGACGCTTTAAAGAGCCGGCCCTTCGTAAACGTTCCCGTGTCATCGTCGTAAACAAATGAAATCGTCTCATCTGTCTCTGTTCGCGAGACGACTCGGCTGGCAAAGTCTGTAGTTGAAGTTGTCGTCGAGTTGGTCAGCTGGTTGCGAACGGTTGCCTGATTGTTGTCATCATCGAATAGCACTGTAAAGTGGCTGATGATCTTGCCTCCAGCGGTATCTTTCAAGCGCCTCTCCGTTTGTCGAGAAAGCCCGTCATAAGCCACTAACAGTTCAACGCCTGCAGGATCTTTAAGAACGGTCGACCTTCCTAAACCGTCAAATGCTGTTGTGATGTTCTGATCAAGGGGATTCTTAATATTAGCCACAAGCTCTGTAACGAGCTTATCGGCTGAATATTCTGGATTCGGGAGATATAGAATCTTTCGTGTGGTGACCTGAGCTGGGGATTGACTCCCCTCCAAGCGCGTCTCGACAGTTTCACCCACAGAGTACAGATATGTGGTTGTTACTGACGAAGCGCCTGTCTTGAGCGGTGGCGAAACTTCCTTAACGACGCGTGATCTTGTGTCATATTCATATGTGGTAAATAACGGTGTTTGGCTGGTATCGATGGAATTTCGGGAGCTTGCAATGAGTCGTCCACCGCCGTCGTACTTGGAGATGGAGTATATATACTTTGAAAGATCATCCGGTCTGGAATTCTCCGTCCTCCAGGCTCGTCCCAGCCCATCGAAATACGTGGTCTCCGTAGTCCAAGTATTATTGCCAAGACCCGTGGATACCAGTTTTTTCTGGAAAAACTCATTGCTTTCAAAATGGTAAGATTGCTTTTCGGAAACAGAAATTGAATTCTTGTCGCCCTCGGAAACCTCGGCGAGGCGACCGAGTACATCATACTTTCGTTGAGTGACGTAGCCGTTCGCATCTGTGACGCTCAAAGCCTTGCCGTGTGTTAAGTCGTAAGTTGCGGACTCCTGGAGCGCATGAGACGCGTCGGTAGAGGTCTTTGCAGAAGTTATGTAAGAGTAAGTCGCGTCATATCCGAATTCCATCCGCGCGGATTTGGGACCCTGTATCAATGTCTGGTTTCCAGCCTTATCAAATTGAACCGCCTTTGAGGACCATTTGGAATCGGCGATCCAATTTTTCGTACTATTGGGAATGAGGGTACCGGGAACGTAGGTATACTCGATTTTCTTGAGCGCAGTGTTATTTTGCTCCACGATCTCGGACGTCTTGCTGCCAATCACCCAACGCTGGGTATCGTTGCCGTAAGTCGAACGAATAACAAGCGGAGATGTGCCTGTTTGAGAGCATGTAATGGTAGTCTTGGTCGCATTTTCGTAATCATCGTATTCGAACGAGACATTAACGTCATGGGATCGAGTACCGCCCTCGTAATACGTCTGTTTGAGGCTTGGAAGGCGTGCTGAAACATTCTTTCCACCATTAAGGTCGACTTTTTGCCAAGGGTATTCGTAGGTTTGAAGAAGCTTGCTCCCATTCACTTCACGAGCCTCTAGTTTAGAAACTTGACCAATGAAAGGGAACTGCTGGGGATACGAGCTTGTTTCGAAAGCCCCGATGTGCTGGTATGTCCTCTTGATCGTCTCAAACCCGAGCCAGCCGCGGCCTGCGAATTCCAGCCTCGCATTCGCGTAAGTCAAGTCCTGTACTTCACGCACAGATTGATCCTTGAGGAGTGGAGTAACAGTGAGCTGTTTAACGACGAAATAGGGAAAATGAACAAGCTCGGAACGCGTGCTAGCGATCTCTTTAGAAGACGACGCATTCCGAGCCAAAGCATTGACGGCGGCTGTCGTATTTGAGGTACCCTGGCCCGAAGCAGTATACACCGATGAATCGCTGAGGGGCGCATAAACGGTTGCTACAGTAGTTCCCAGCCCCGTCTCATAACCGGCGATGTAATCCACTGGTTGTGAATTCGTCGACCGACATGGCATAGACCTGACAGTAAGATTTCCCGACGTATCCATAGTGCCAAATATGCAATCCACGCGGGCGATACCACGAAGATCGGCCCACGACATCATCGACCCACGGGAGACTCCTGAAGGTTGCTCAACAGTGCTAATGTAGTTGAACTTTTCGCTGTCGAATAGGAATACATTGAGTTTGGGCACATTCGTCGTATCGTAGAGGTTCAATAAATTCACCGCGTTGGTGGACGTGGACCTGCTGGTGGTCACATTCCCATCATAATAAGTGTCGGTAACTGTAGGCTGGTTGTCCGGTATGAGAGTAACACCGGTACTACGCATACCCTGCATCTGGAGTTTGCTTTGTGTGTTATTGGAAATAATCAATAGACTCGTCTTGGAATCGCTGTCGGCAGAGAAAGGGAGGACACTGGAATTTTCCGTCCACAAGATTTTGCCGCTACTCGATGCGAAAGGGTCATCCGTACGGAAAGTGAGCGTCCCATTTTGCGATTCAATCAATCCAACTTTGAAATATCCGGTACCGCCTACGTTTATTCTGGAGGCGACGAATACGTCTTGAGCACTGATGAACATAAAAATTCGAACAGCTGCAAGCTAGAGTCTCAACGCTTACCCATTCCCATTAAAGTCTCCAACGATAACTTTTGCTTCATTGAGAGTCACGTCTGGAGGACCAGTGCGAGGATCGGACGCCGCGAATTGCGACCCGTTAGAGGTGAATTGGATGAATTTGAGAGTATTCCTTCCCCCGTTCAAGGTATCATATACATAAAGGAGCCCAACTCGACCGTTTCCCTGATAATTCGCGCTCCGGTAAGAAGAGGTCCAGGGTAGGAGCTTGAACGTACCTCAAAATCCCCGGAACTGAATTGACCAGACATTGAATCAACTTTGAAAACCTGAGGGGTTTGCGCCTTATATCCATCAGCCGTCGAAAGTAGAACCGTAATCGTGTAAGTTCTGTTTGTTTCCGACTTTGATATGTGAATCTGGAAAGTGTTCAAGACAGGGATTATGGCGGACACGAAGGAGCTTACAAGATCAACCTTCCCATCTCCATCGACGTCTACGGGAAAGAGATGGACGGGATAGGGCAGCCCAGTAGAACCAGAGCCAGGTGAAGGTGTGTTTGATATGTTCCCCTGTCCATCGGCCTTGTATACAGAGAGATTGAGCTTATCAAGGCTATTACTAGCTATGACGATGTCACTATGTCCGCTGGCAGCAACATCTAGTGGGAAAACAACAGAGTTTGTATTTCCAGTCGAAATCGTCGTGACAGTTTTTGTGGGTTCGAAGACCGACGTTTGCCCATCGATCCAATTAAATTTCAGTGGTCTGACGGAGGCCCCTGACGGATCGGCCAAAGTCAAAGACCGAATACGAGTGATATTGCTGAGCGGGGAAAGGTCATATTGAGGACGATAAGTATGAACGAGTGTGGATTGGACGTAGGAAGCAATTGAGGCAAGCCGCTTGGTAACACAGATCTTGTAGCCACCGAGATATTTTGTTCGCTTATCTGGACGATCCTCGTAGGTAAAGTCGACTCGACGTTGGTGATTCATAGAGAGATCGCGGTTTCCCCCGGAAGAGATCTGTGACAAATAGAAAGATCCGTTGGTTGTGTCGTTGTTATAGGTAAAAGAGGTGTAATTGGAGAAAGTGTCACGGATTTCAGAAACAGCCCAAACTCGGGTGACAGTTTGGCCAAGTGCTTTGATATTCGAGTCCTAGGACAGAGTTAAAGACGAAGTGGCTCGATTAATTTTAAGACGTTACCGATGTGGTACCAAATGTCCTGATCGTACCATCGGGCAGATGCTGCTCCCAAGAATCGGGATTCGCTGCGTTGGAACCTTTTGCTACAATTTTCGACCATTGTTCGATCTCAAAGCGGTATTCGTTATCTCCTACTTTCATGAGCCGTTGACCATCAAGGGCAAAGCGATCCTTTGCATCGTAGTTAACGACGCCTTTTGGTGATGGTCAGGGGAGCTTAATTATCTGAAAATAAGGATTCATACCACGAAAACCATCCTGGACCAATGTGGCAGGTACACGCTCGATCATTGGCGCGCCCTTTAAGACCCAGCCTAACCCAACGGCAGAAAGGTCATCAGCCGCTGAGTGATACGCCAGTGACATGCTTGGCAAGGTTTTCGTTGGTGGGAGATAGAGAGGAACATCGATGTTTAATGATCCATTTGAGTCCACTGAGTGGTTGATCGGCAGGGTACCAACTATACTATTCGCCATTCCGATAGAGTGGTAGGCAATGAAGGAGACGATGGAAACAACACACACTTATATATATGTGTCTTCAACACGAGATGGCCGAGCCCTCCGCTACCCACAGAATGACAGGATCTTGTTATTATTAGATGACGTTCTAAACGGTTTGGGCAAGCAGTTCGCCGACCATGCCCGCGGAGAGAAGGACAGCTAATTCAGGTTAATGAGTATGTGCCAAATCCACTGGGATAACGCGGATAAGGGGTAATCTGATAGTGTTTCTCATCATCATAGCATCAATAAAATTTGACGGTTGATAATGCCCTATTGGTGCACGCGCCAAGCTTCGATTCGAAGATATCCATTTGTGTAGTTGGCGATAGATGGGTCAATGCGGGCACTGAAGGGCTAAAGAGGTGAGAAAATTTGATGCGACATGGATTTTCTGACTGCATCCACCGGCTTCGTACCATCGATGACTTCGCCCAAGCTGAGACAAGAACAGACGAATCTCTGCGTTTACTCGTGAACCATCAGGAGCTCTCAAAAAAAAAGACTGAACTCGCTACCTTCGCAAAAGGGACTTCTTTAAGTGGCACGGATCTTGCCGAGGGAGGTCATGCGGACGCGGTGTGAAGCCTGAGGAAGTTGCGTGTGCCCACTATTTATGGAGTGCGTTCTGCTTTTGGAGCGGCCCAGTGGTGTGAGCAGTTTGATTCTTTTGTTAATCCGCTTCCTGTCGGAACGGATGCCAATTTGATTGAAGTCAAAAAGTTGGAATATTCCCATGATCAATATTCAGTGCGTACCGGTATCCACAAAGAACATAAAAAAAGCTGGAATGGACATGGGACGACATTGAATCGGTTGATCATTAACTGGATAGTGCTCTTAGTAATGCACAACACGAAAGTACGGAACGAGGGTTCATTGAACAGCAAGCGAACGTGACAATGCTCAACCTTAGTGACTCTGCTGGGAGATTTATTTCTCTCAATCCGTGGAAGCTCCCATGCACAATACGGTTCCGGAAGAAGAATTTGGAGCAGCAGCAAGACCGGGTCCCGGGACCGGAGTGGTGGGAAATGTGGGATAAGAAATGGAGGGAACTTTGGTATGGCCTCTCAGTGAACCAATCTAGATCGGACCGCCTCCACTCCCGTCTTCCAGATGCTATACCTTCTACACCATCTGCAAGTTCTGCTGTGACGATAAAGGGGTAGCTCCCCCGATTGGACGTTTCCTATATCCGCTTCTGTGGGCCAGCTGAAAGACAGGAAGATGGCAGTGCCCGAGGATATTATGATCCACGGTTACCCACAGACTATATGAGGTTATGGGAAAGTAAACCCAGGCCTCGACCTCAACTCGTTCAACTGTGAGCACTGCACAACATACCATCCCTGGCTGACGATCCTTTGATTAATTATCAGCTCAGCAGAGAATTATGAAAAGGCCTTCGAGTCCTCCAATAGCGCCGATGCCATAACAGGTGTTATATCCGAACAACCTCACGTACGTACATCCACGTAAGTTATCAAAATGATTTAAGTCCGCATTCATTGTGAATTAATTGGCAAGAACTGCGCTTGGAGCAGTAGTTTACTTCTTGGTATCGAGGTTATTGCAAGTTTCTGAACTACCACAAGTCTTGCCGACATCATGCGCCGTTTCAAGAACATGGGGAAACCATTGACCGAATTTCCTGATTGTACATATGCTACCATCATATGACGAGGTCTTTATGTTCACTAGTAGTAACGTCTAGCGGAACGACGACAGCGTCTCGGTTTCTAGTTGAAATGGTCGTGACAACACTTGTGGATTCGAAGATCAATGGTTGCGCATCTGGGTTGCTTCATCTATAATCTTCTCAAGTTCATCTTCATCATGCCTTACCAACTTCAAGTTCCTGCCATATGTGTCTGGATCTTCAGAAGGTGCTGTTCTTGCCATATATTCAAACTCTCTGACTTCATCATCCCATGACATCCCCTCTGTGAAGTTCAGGGATGGACCTTTGCGAATGGAGTATTTCAACAGCTGCAGGGCTTCCATTAAATCATCAGAGATTCTCCTCCTCCTGAGTGCCATTGTCTCCTTTCCTGATGAGAATGCCCTTTCACAAGGCACACTTGTGGCTTGTATGGGCAAAATATCCATGGCTAGCTTAAAAATATGAGGATAGTGATGTTGGTTGGCCTGTATTAAGGTCATGTCATTCAGAATAAGAGGCATGATTTAATCACTCACCTGCCAAAACTCCAAAATGCCTATTGCCTCACCCAAGGAATTCAAATATTGCTCCATCTCTATTTCAAAGGCAATGTCCTTTGAATATGCCTATTGGAAACAAAATATCAGCTGCAGTTCTCGGAGGATTTGGATGCAGGCTGATGCTCAGGGATATTTGGAGGAGTGTTTGGGTTGCTATAAGCCCTTAACTATGATTAAATTGACTGTGTTATAAGCTTGTTCAGGAAACATAAATCTATTGGCTCACAGCTTTCAGAAATATTTGTTTGGCCACATCATACTTGCTTGCTGGCAATTTTGAATAGTAACTTAATTTATTTCTGGGGTCAATAGCTGACATTATCATCAGCTTATGACAAAAAACAGAAATATGCAGCATACCCATGGCAAGAACATATGCTGGGGTCTTTATCAACTCCCTTTCATATGTCTCCAATTTATCCAAACCAGGTTGGATGACATTGTCCCAATCTGGATTGTTATATACAAGATCTGTCCATCTCTGGATGAAAGCTGCAAATGCAGGGAGTGTGTATGGCAGGGTTGGAGTGCTTTCAGTTCCCAGAATATCCTGGAATGCATGAGGAATCTTGATGTCATATTTTCATGAGCATAGACTCTTTTGGACACAAAATCATACCTCAAGAATTGTGTTGTAGTTCTCCAATGTTTGCCAATCTCTGTCAACCAACTGGAATTTGTTCAAGTCATGAAATTCACTATCATTTGTAATGTCAATGATGGCCTAACAAGCTATGAGCAAGAAAGCCAAATTTTACTGTTTGATACATACTTTCTTCAACAGCAGCACTCTTTTTATCATGAGGAGAGTTGAAGACCATCGAGTTGAGACATCCTGAAGAAGCTGGTAATCTTTCCCATAATGTTTCTTGACATACTCTGAGAAGCACTGCTTTTTCATGCTGCTGTTACGAATCTGTTATCAGATAGTTAATGATATAGATATAAACATTGTTAAAGAACATACTGCATTGGTTAGAGAGCAGATGGTTGCAATACAATCCTTCCCATACATGGTTGGTGTGTATTCTGAAGATTCTTCATCAATATTTTCCATGTTTGTAATGGCATCAAGGACTGCCTTGCGCATCAGGTTGAACAATATGGGGAAAACATTCTAAGTCAGAGTGAATAGGAGAAATAGATTAAGTATTTGAAATTCATACCTGATCCTATCTCCACTGGATCAAATTTCACCTTCTGCCTCTGAAGCATGGCTTGCAATGATACCATCATGGACTGATTGTTTGCTGGCATTGGCACAAGTGATCCACCCAATCTAAAATGCATTAGTGTAAAAATAATGAAGCAGAATGAAACAGACCTTATGAGTGATGTTTAATCTGTTTAAGATGAAGAAGAAGCAATAGGCAAGGTTTACCTGTGTGTCTCCCTGCAATTCTGTGGAAGCCCACAAGGTCTGCCCTCATCACCAATTTCACCTGCACACCTTCCATGGTCTTGACCTCAACCCCTTCAACCCAATGGGCTGTGACAGCCATGAAGGATGTCATGTTAGGGTCAGACCACACATCTGTTGTGAATGAAAACCTTTCTACAGATCTCTGTCAACAATTGATTAATAAATGAAATTAATATGAAACAATGTCACACTCACCCCCATCTCTCCCCCTAGCTTTTCAATGTGTTCAGCAAGCTTGGACATGATGTGACTGCGAATAGTTGTGCATCCTGGAACATCAGATTCTTTTAACTCTTTCTTAAGGAGTAAAAAGATCTTCTTCAACCTAGGGACTCTACAATATTGATAGACTAGCTGAAATCAGAAAAGGATATACACCACAACATTACTATGACTCACAACATCATCCCCAACAATAAAATCAATCAAGATCCATAAATGCCTCTTTGGAGTACACAAGGGTGTTCACTTGCCTCAGTTCCTTGCCCCTGAAATGCCTGAATATGCTTGTAGTGCGCAGATGCAGTGATATTAATCCCTTTATCTGCACAAGACCTCAGCCAATCTTGCAAGTGTTCCTTCATCAAATGCTTTCCTGAGTTGAGAAACTCCAGTTGCAATGCAAAGGTTGCAACCTGGTGCGTGGATCAGTTGCCTGAGTTGTGCTAAACAGCAGATTAGAATATACTTTGCAAAATTAGGGTACTCACAGGCAAAACTTGCAAAAATGCTCTCCTCTCTCCTTCTCCCTTCTCCCTTCTCCTTCTCCCTCCCTTCCCTTTTCCCTTCCCTTCCCTCTTCCCTTCTCAAAGAACTCCAGACATCTTTGCTCCTCCCTTTGCTCTCCTTTTCTCTTTTTGGAAAACTCATAGTCACCTGTCCTCAGAGACAGACTTTGCATTTGGTGGATAGCCCAGTTTCCTCATCAGAATCTGACATCAGCATGGATGCAGGAGATGGTACATGAGCAGCAGCAAAATAACACTGCCAGTAGCACGTCTTTGCAGACTGAAAGGAGTTATTGGTAAAGCTGGTCTGATAGCAGACCTGCAGTTGTGAGTGGCTCCAATGGATCAAGCTAGATGGTTTGTTGAATCATGGAACTTTATCATTATAATTATTGTACTAACCTGGAGGGCACATCTAGATGGTCTACACTTTCTGATTACTGGTTTTTACCTCAATAAAATTGAATGTAAGTCTACTGCTTCAATTTATAACTCACCAGAAATTCATTATCTGGTGTTTCTGCCTAGTAAGGTACACAGCACCACCTAATGGTCAGGAGTTCAACATAAACAACATAATTACCACTTATTCATCACTCACTGTGTCCATACACCTGTTGCCTCTCTGCATGACCCAATGACTCAGGAATAGCCACAGTGCTCCTTGAAGTTGAGTTCAGCTAACTTGTCACTTGACTTATTGTTACTCACCCTGAATGTCATGATCTGATTCATTGTCATAGGAATCTTGTTGTACAGTGGGTGGTTCATCTTTGCACACAGGTTAGAAAATAAACAAACAAAGAACACTAATATCAACCTGCAACTTGTATTGTGACTTCATCTATGGTATTACATCAGCTACTAGATGCCTAGCTATATTGACTCAATCACTACCTTGCCTAGTGCAATTTGACTCTTTGTTGTGTCTTTCTCTTGGTGGCATAATGTGTTACAGTACAAAATGGGGAATAGTAACAAAAACAAGTGGAAGGTGCAAGGAGAGGGCAGTGATGGTGGCAAGAGGGCAGCAAGGCAACAAGAGGGCAGCAAGAGGGTGGTGAGGGTGGTGAGAGGCAGTGAGGGCAGTGAGGGTGGTGAGAGGTGGGTGAGTGATGGCAGTGAGGTGGCAAGGTGGCAGCAGCAAGGGCAGTGAGAGGGTGCCAAGGGCAGTGAGAGGGTGGCGAGGTGGGAAGGGCAGCGAGGGCAGTGAGAGGGTGGCAAGAGGGCAGTGACAGTGGCAGAGGGCAAGTGACAGTGGTGAGAGGCAGTGAGGGCAGCAAGAGGGCAGTGAGGGCAGGCAAGAGGAGTGAGAGGGGCAGCGAGGGCAGTGAGAGGCAGCAATGTGGTGACAGTGGCAAGAGGTGGTGACCGGTGGCGAGAGGCGGTGATGGTGGCAAGAGGGTGGTGATGGTGGCAAGAGGGCAGTGAGGCAGCGAGAGGATGGTGAGGGCAGCGAGAGGGCGGTGACAGTGGCAAGAGGCGGTGATGTGACAAAGAGGTGGTGACAGTGCGAGAGGCAGTGAGAGAGCAGGAGGCAGCAAGAAGGATGGCGAGGGCAGCGAGAGGCGGTGACAGTGGCAAGAGGGCGGTGACGGTGGCAAGAGGGCGGTGACAGTGCAAGAGGGCGGCAAGGGCGGCAAGAGGATGGCGAGGGCAGCGAGAGGATGGTGAGGGCAGTGAGAGGACAGTGAGGGCAGTGAGAGGATGGCGAGGGCAGTGAGAGGATGGTGAGGGCAGTGGCAAGAGCGGCAAGTGGAGGTTGAGCTCAAAAAGGAAGCTGAGCCAATAAGAGCTGGAGCTGAAAAACAGCTCCAGCTCAGCTCCTGATTGGCTCGGCTCAGCCGGTGGCAACACTAGGTCTGACAGACACACCAGATGGTTCATCCAAATCAAAACCCGAAGACAGCTGATAATGCTGAGTGGAGATATGGCATATTGGGGATGATAAGTATGAGCTTATCTGGACAATCATAA
>JAENRT010000035.1:0-18046 GCA_032173475.1 Amanita phalloides | reverse complement strand
CAAAATGATTTAAGTCCGCATTCATTGTGAATTAATTGGCAAGAACTGCGCTTGGAGCAGTAGTTTACTTCTTGGTATCGAGGTTATTGCAAGTTTCTGAACTACCACAAGTCTTGCCGACATCATGCGCCGTTTCAAGAACATGGGGAAACCATTGACCGAATTTCCTGGTTGTACATATGCTACCATCATATGACGAGGTCTTTATGTTCACTAGTAGTAACGTCTAGCGGAACGACGACAGCGTCTCGGTTTCTAGTTGAAATGGTCGTGACAACACTTGTGGATTCGAAGATCAATGGTTGCGCATCAATCCAATCAAAAATTTCCGTAGTCTGACGGACGCGCCAGACGGTTCATCCAAAGTCCAAACCCGAAGACAGCTGATAACGCTGAGTGGATATGGCATATTGGGGATGATAAGTATGAGCTTACCCGGACGATCATCGTGCGTTGATAGCCAGACCGCGCTTTCCTCCAAAAGTGATCTGTGACAGGTGGCGGTCATAGGCATATGAGGTGTAGTTGGAGAAAGCGTCATGGACGGGTGACCGTCTGGCCAAGTGCTTTGATATTCAAGTCCTATGCAGAAGTGGTTAGCGAAGTAATCGTCGGATAGGAATCGTACTGCCGTGGGACCAAAGATCCTGATGGTACTGTCAGGCAATTCCTGCTCCCAAGAATCGGGATTCGCGGGATCGGATCCCTTTGTAAGTATTTTCGACCCCTGTTCTATCTCAAATCGGCACTCGGTGTCTCACACATTGATAAAATGATGACCATCAATGGCAAACTTCTTCAATTGGTGATAGAGATAAGAAATTTTGAAATGCCTGCTTCATGATTATATTTATCGAACCGTTATCAGCTATCTCGATCTCCTTAGGTTCCAACATTCATAGCAACCCCAACTCGATAAGACATTCGCTGCGTACACACCAGCGTAGCCCCGAAAATGTCCTACCTATGAGCCAGCGTACTTGTCCTCTTGATGTCGTGCGCGCATATAGTCGTTTGACAGTGTGATTAAGTCACCCTCTCTGTGGAACCCTGCGTTAAGCTTGTTGACTGGAGAAGTCAATGCACACGGTAAGCGATGCCGCAGCGAACGATGGGTGCGAGAGCATTGCCGGAATAGTTGAAAGGAACCCGAATGTAATTGAGAGTTACCATAATATTTAGGTAACTACCATAAATGGGAGGTGCCAGTGAGGTTGGGGTAGTGTGGGAACACTGTACTGAATAACCATCATGCTTACCACTGCTCTCCAGCTTAAGTGTCTCATAGAAGGTGAAGATATCATCTTTCCAGTTACCGTGGCATGTGATAATGAGGTTAGCAACTTGAAGGAATTCATACAAAGTGACTTGTAGGGTTGCCAAAGTTCTGTTCAGTTCAGTTCTTTTACCCTTTGAGGGGAACTGAGAACTGAACTTGTTGAAGCATCATGGCGACAGGCACAGCAGAATAGTAGGAGCTAAGTAAGTGAAACACTTACTTGTAGCTGTAGCTGGAGTAAAGAGGATGTAGATTCACATCTACCTACACAGGTTTATATATGTCTAATCTATGGAGTTGTGGTCTGGAGTTCCATTCTATAAATAGCATGGACTGCAGATTTCTATTGTGCTTTATCATCTGACAGTCATGGGACTGTCAGGTGCTGTGTGAAGCACAGCAATGCACAGTCATGCACATGGTGCACTATTGTCTGAGCATGACAGATGTCAAACTCTATAATATCTGTCCAACTCTATAATAATGTCCACAGGTGTAAACAGGAGTTCTTCAGACATTTTTGAGAGGTCCAAAATGTTATTCCCATGGTTGGAGTTGTGCAGAGACAACTCTGGAACTCTGGACTGTTCCAGACCCAAGTCCTTATTAAATACCAGACTTGGTAGGAATTCAACACTCCCCCTCATTGAGGATCTCAATGCCAATTTTATCTCTTAACTCTTTGAACTTTTGCCAAGTTAAGTTTTTAGTTAAGATATCAGCTAATTGATCATTTGTGGGAACATATTGAATGTTGACATCTTTGTCCTCAACACATTCTCTAACATAATGATAACAAATATCAATATGTTTTGTTCTATGTTCTTGGGCTGGATTCTTGGCTAAGAATATTGATCCTCTGTTATCAACATTAAGATCAATAGCTCCAACATTAAATCCTAGTTCTTTGAACAAGGATTTTATCCACATAATCTGATGTGAGCAATCTGATAAGCTCATGTATTCAGCTTCTGTGGATGACAGTGCAACAGTTTTCTGTTTTCTAGAAATCCAACTGATTGGAGCTCCTGCCAATAGAACAAGATTACCTGTTACTGATTTATGCATATTTGGGTCACCAGCCCAATCAGCATCAGCATAAGCATTTAATCCTTCTTTGTTAAAGCCATTATATGTTATTTTTCCATTAACAGTGGAATTAACATATTTCAGAATATATAAGGCTTTAGCAATATGTTCTTTAGAAGGATTAACCATGAATTGTGACATCATGATTACTGCCTGAGTAATATCATATCTCATGCCAAGGGTAAGATATAATAAGGAACCAATAATTGATTGATAGTAACTCCTTTCTTGGTGAGTTGCATAACCTGTGTTTGCTGCAGGTGTATAGCCTGCTGGCAATGGTGTACGAACAGGTTTTGAATCTTCTTGACCAAATCTCCTAACTATCTTTTTGGCATAGTTAATTTGATCAAGAGTAATCAATTTTCTCTTCCTATCTCGGACTATTTTCATTCCAAGATATTCAGTAATGGGTCCTAAATCTCTACATTCCCATTTTTTCATAAATTTGTGTTTTACTTCCATGAGTAACTTTTTGTTGTCTCCCATGAATAACACATCATCAACATATAGTATTGCAACTATTGTTGACTTCTGTTTATAGCAAACATAGACTCCAGTGTCTGAAAGACATTGTCCAAAGCCTAATTCATTTAAGCTTTTGTTTGCTTTCTTATTCCAAGCTAATGAAGCTTGTTTGAGTCCATATAAGGCCTTTCTCAGTTTATAGACTTTGTGCTCTTGTCCAGCAATGATAAATCCCTCTGGCTGATCCATGTAGATGTCTTCCTCAAGATCACCATACAGGAAAGCTGTCTTTACATCTAGTGCTTCAATTTCCCAATTTTCTAGTGCTGCTGTAGCCATGAGGAGTCTCACAGTTTCAAATTGTGCAACTGGTGAGAATGTATCATCATAATCAACTCCAGGTATTTGTGAAAATCCTTTTGCAACTAGTTGAGCATGTTTTCAACCATCACTTTTAACTGCATAAACCCATCTACACTTTACAGGTTTGTGGTTTTTAGGACATGGTACTAATTCCCATACATCCTGATCTTGAAGGGCTTTTATCTCTTCTTTCATTGCATTATCGCATGTGCCCATTCTTTTGGGTCAGATGCTTTTAATTTATAAGCATCTCTATATGTCCACTGATCCACATTTTTGGAATAGTTTGGACTTATGGCTTTTGATAGAAGGTAGTTAACAAAATTATTTCCTCCTTCTTTGTGCAATTTTTGTAGAAAGCTAATAAGGTCATCACTAGGTGATTTTGTTAATAGATCTCTGTCTATTTCTCCTTCACTAGAACTTCCAAATGGATCATCAGAAGATTGATGTTGTGAATCTTTAACAGATCCACTTCTTCTTTTCTCATGTTCAGATTCAGAGTCAGACAGTGTCTTATACTCTCTTTCAGATTCTGAACTGGATGGTTTTCCATTTGTGTTTCTTCTTCTAATCCAAATAATGGATTTTGCAATGCTTTGTGTGAAGATGTAGGACTTAAGGTGGGTTTAGTTTTCCCTTTTCCTTTTCCAAAATCTCTCTTTTCCCAATCTGATTTAGTTTCTTTTTCTATTTCTACAGGATTTTTATCCCCATAGAAATTATCAGAAAGGAATTTTGGTTTTTTAATTCTGGAAGTCCTTCTGAGAGGTTCATTAAATCTCTCATCCTTTTTAGCTTTTCCTTTCTCTAAATGTCTCTCATGTTGTTTTTTGTAAGACTGTTTAGGAGGTGTAATTGTTTGATTCAGATTAGGTTCTAATCTATCCTGATTTCCTTGATCAGGATTTATGTATGAATCATCAAGCCCTTTGTCATTATCATCATCATGAGACAGTCTGCTAGTATCATCATATGTAGTATCATGATATTGNTGGAGTCCACATGGAGTCCACAAGGACTGCGTGGGGGAGTGTAAAGACCTCTGTAATGTTGTTGGGTTAATGTCTTAATTCTCATGGTGCACCATACACTGAACCAAGTTTATTGGTGTGTAGCACAGTGCTCAGTAGAAGACAACTGCTTATCTAATATAATAAAAGCATGGCATAAAGTAGCATGCACAAACAACTATATATAAAAGATGAAATGCACACATAGAAGTGCATGTTGGCAAGAAACAGTGAGAGTGTGACATATGGATGAGGAGCCATCCCAAGGACCAAGGTAGAGCCCTTACACCCTCCCCACTAGATTGTCCCAAAGGTACAATCTACAAAAGAATAAATGAAGGAAAGGGCACTCTCCTTGAGATGAGAAACTCAGCCAGGGCCCATGGGGGAGAGCTCAAAATACATTCCTCTAGAAGACTGCTCTCCCAGATCAGGATTTGGCCTAGTGTTGGCCAGAGCTGAGGGACTATTAACACCTCCAGCTGGAGGTCCCTTGTCATAAGAAAGGAGTGGGTGGTCTGCCCTCTGGTTGTGTCCAGAACCCCCTTCAATGCATTCAGTGAGGGTTCTCCCTCTCTTTGCCATTGTTTTTCTCCTTTGTGACATGGAGGGTCTCAAGACCCTTGGAACTGGGATGGCCATACTCCAGTCTGGTTTGGGTGGCATCTCCATACTTGTGATGTGGCACCTCGCAAAATCCCTAAAGAGAGAATTGCTGTCCTTGCCAGTGAGTCCACACTTGAAGAAGTGCGGGACTAGGTCATCAAGCAGGAATTCCCCTTTGTGAATGAATTGGGTAGGCATATACCCAATTCCTCCTTTGTCTTTAAAGCCCAGACAAGATAGGGTACTCAAGAAGAGACCCAACCTCTCAAAATCATGACAAGCCATCCACCAGAACCAGGCAGTAGTGCCCTTGCTCAGGTGTGGTTGAGTCATGGTGAGAAACATCTACACTGTTATGTCTTGGATGTTGTAACAGCCATCAGTTCCCAGGCAGACAGAGGAAGGGAATATTCTAGATCTGGTGATCTCCTCAACATCTGGCTCAGCAGATGCATTGTCCCTAACTGCCCAGCGCTGGGTGTAGGACTGAGCTCTTTACTCTCCCCCCCCATTCTGATTGGAGTCTGATGGAGTCTTATAGGAGGCCAATGGAAAAAAAACATTAATAGAATTCCTATTGCACTCTGATTTGACTCCAATCCCAGTCTGACCATTTCATCAGAGTCAAATTGGACAAAATTGGACACAGTCTGATGGACTGGGAGCAGAGTCAAATCAGACTAATTGGAGTCCCATAGGAATATATCACATACATTAGAAACTCTTACAATAAATGTACTACACATGCTTCAACACCATCTAGTAATGTCACATGACCAGTAGCAGATGGTCTGTGTGCACCAGGCAGGTATATAAAGACAGGCATTCCCCTCTTCGAATTTTGATTAGTAAGCTAGATAAGATTGGTACATAGATTAATTACATAAGTAATTAGGTTTAGTAATGTAGATAAGATTGAAAATACATTGATTACATAAGTTAGATAAGATGTGCATTTTCCCATGGTACTAAGACACTTGAGTGTCACATATCTGTCACATTTCCACACTTTCAAGTGAGAATTGTGACATGACTATTAACAAAAATTGTAGAGGGAGTGAATTGACCCTGGATATGAGATCCAAAATATTTGTAAACCCATTATTCAATTGAGATAACTGCAAAAATACTATCATAACTTCGCATTTTTTGGCACAGCCACAACCTCTGTGGTACAAAGTCACATTGTGACATGTTCTATTAACAAAAGTTGTAGAGGGTTAAATCTGATGCCTAGTGATGTCATACAAACATTGGTAAACAAAAGAACTTCCTGAGATATAAGCCATTCTTTATACTTTTGGTGTGACAATGCAGGCAAAGTCAGATTCATGACATGTTTATTAATGCAAATTGCAGAGAAAGCAATTTTAATCTGGCAGAGTTTTCAAACATCTGTAAACAAAAGAATATGCTGAGATATCAGTTGTTTTCTTAAATTCTTGATATATGCTGGCACTGTTTTAAGACTGTTGCTGTTGCAATCACACCTCAGCTGTGCTTATGTACACTGCTATCCCTTTGTAAATTAACTACATTTATGAAATAAAATACTTTGCTTTAAATGATCTACTGAAGCAGGAATAGCAATTATGGATGGTAGGAAATGGAAATGGATGTTGATTGTACTGATGGAGTAATTGATGGCAGTGAGTTTGGTAAGGGTGTGGGTGGATCATAGAGGAGGTAAGTTGAGATGGAAAATCAAATGCAATGTGGGAATGTGCACAGGAAGGTTGTTACAATCTTCATATCCTAATCTCTTTGTCATTGTTATTATTCAGCAGACATTCTTACCCAGTTATCTCATCTTTGAGCACTTTTCTTTTCTCATCATTGCACTCAACCTCCATCTGACCTTCATCATCATAGACTAGCATCCAGATCTCTTTGTCCAGTAGGCTGGGAGCAGACTGAGACTCTGCTTGTCACTATTGATTTAGAATTGAACTGACATCGATTGGACAAATGAACTGACATCATGGACATCAATCTTAACAAAGGTAGTCTATGGGGGTAAAGTGCTGATATGTTCCCTGATTGATGTCAAGTACTGTAAGGTTAGTGCATGGTGGAGCAGTGTAAATACATAGTATAGGTTAGTTGAGTGTTATTTATATGGTGGGACAGTGCAAAGTACTGATATAAGGGTTAGTTGACTAACAAACAGTGTAAAACATGTTGCTTAATGATTTAAGCCTTTTTTGATTTTTTTGTCAGACTGTTATCAGAGTCCTATAGGAGTCTCTGTACTACATGGCTTGAAATTCATACAAAAATCTCAATCAAACAAAAACAAACAATGCAGAACATGTTTCCCAACATTTGAAGTCTTTTTAAACTTTTTCATTGGAGTTTATAGGAGTCTTATAGGAGTCTTATAGGAGTCCTATAGGAGTAATCAGAGTCTTATCAGACTGGGGGGGGGGAGTGTAAAGTAGTGGTAGGACCTCTGATCATAGGGTATCTGAGATGAGCTGCATTGGTTTCCTGTTTGTCCAGAACCAGTTTCCTCTGCTGGCCCTCTTAATCCATAAAAATGAGATGTCTCTGTCCCAGTATGAGTTGTCATGCAGGCAAACATGCCCAAATGCTCCCAACTTGTGGAGTTTGCATGTTTTGCTTAATCTGAAGAATGCAGGATCCTCTAGATGAGGGTTCAGATATCCTGGGGGAAATTGTCCAGCCCTCGTTCTCCTGGAGCCCACAGAGGGCTTGAACCTTTTCACCTGTGATGAAGCATTCCCAATCCTTGAGGTTAGGGGTGTCTTGTCAATTATCATTCTAGAGGAAGAAGACTGGTCTTCCCCTTCTACCCAGTGGGATTCTCTGGCAAAGTCATGCCTTGAATCTCTGAGGGCTTCTTCAAGTTCCTCCTCATTGCCTGACAGTGAAGGAGCTATGATGTTTCCTTTGCACTCACTGTCAAAGTCTGAGTCAGTCTCATACATTGTCCTCTTCACCTTCCCCTTTGTCAAGGAAAAAGATATCATGGACAATGGGTGGTCCATCAACATCAGAGGAGGTTCATGAACTGGACCTTCCTCTTCAATTTGTACGAAAGGCCTTGGAGAGGTTTGATGGCAGGGCACAAAGGAGCAGCAAGCTCTTGGGGAAGAGCTCTCTCATTTTCTCTTGCCCCTATGCTCACTCTGGTGAGCCCCTTCCCTACCAGCATAAGCTAATCCTGAGGAGTTTCCACTCCTTGATAGCCAAGACAGCTCATTGACTTTTATCTTGGGCATCTCTTTTTCCCAAGAGAGTTGTGAGACTTTCTGATGATATTTTTCAAGCTCTTCTTCAAGCTTAGAGATTCACTTCTCGTTTTTCTTTAGACCATTGTCATATGTTGATGAGCTAGCTATGCATCTGTGCAGCAATACAAGTGATATGAGCATTTTCGAGCACCATAAAGAAGCAGCAAGAAGCTACAAGACTTGTCTGAAGCCAATTGGAGCTGATTGAGACTATCAAAGCCCCTCAAGCACCTCATACAGGTCCAGAACAGTCAGTCCCACCCTCAGACAGTATTGCAACATACACTGTTCCATTGAAGAGTACTCCCCAGACCCAGAGTGTGCCTGAGCACTTGGCACTAGCCCCTTGATCCTCTCATTTAGGACTTGTTTTGTTATTGGCAGCTCCCCATTGGTCGCCCTTGGTTCCCCCAGTTAACTAATGACTCCAGACACCTTCTAGAACGTTTCAGAGGCCCAGGTTTCCCAGAAAAGCATTGTCATGTGGACTGCACAAGATATGTTTCAGTTGCTCCACTATTTGTTATTCTTTGTTCATCCTAAAAGTTTAACCTTTGATTTCCACCCCTTTCCATCGCTTCCTTATCGCATTTTGCCTCATAAATATGTAGGAACTTCTCCTGTATCAAATGAGACAGAGACCCCCCTTTGTTGCCCCCTCAGAGTCATGCTCTAAGCATCATTCTTTGCTTCCCTGTGTCCCTTAGGCATTTACAGAACCCTGGTAGCATCCCCAGCCTTTGTTCCAGCAGCTTCAAGCCTCGCTTTGCCTCATTGAGCATCCTTGAGACCCTTGTCCAGCCACAGTAGCCCTCATCCTCTCAGTATTTCACACCCCCTTCACTCTTTTAGCATCTGCTAGTTTTCCTAGCCATCTAGTCTAGTTCAGGAGGACTCTCCACCCCTCGCAAGCCCTCAGTTGCAATCATACACTATTGCAGACTATCACACACCTCTGTTAGCACTGAAGTGGTGCTTTGCACAGGTCCCCTTGTTGTTTAAGGTTTAGTTTGCTGGCATAGCTGTATTATCAGGCAGCATCCAGAGGAGCCTATCATTTCTGGAGCCCACCATGAGGGATTTTCTTGTTCTGTCGAGAATCCTCAGAGATCTCCTCCAACTATCATTCTCTACTCTACAAACATTTACTGGTGCTCTCAGCCACTCCCAAATGCCCGGAATTAACCCTCCAAGCCCCCAAGAAGTTCTTAGACCTATTCACTATTGCAATCCTTTGTCCTCAGCACTCCCAGCCTTTTGTTGCATTTCCCCTCATCACCCAGCCCTCATCTCAGCTCGCTCCGCAGTGATCCCTTTGTCATAGCAGCATATCCAAGCCTTAACCAAGCCCTTTGGAGAGTCAGCCAAAGTCATCATGCTGTCTTTAACCCTCAATAATTGTCTCGCACCTCTTGTTCAGCCTGCGCCACTAGTTGTCTATGTCCCACAGCTCATCCAGAATAATTCAACAGTCATGCCACTTCGTTTTAGCCCATTTGCACCAAGTTTTGACTCTTTGAAAACCCAAGAGCTCCTTCAATTCTTCAATCATGTTGAATTGCTTCTTGAGCTAGCCCATATTCATATGCCCCAAGCCAAGAAAGAGCAGGTTCTTCAGTACCTTGATGATCGAGCCTATGACATTTGGGAGAACCTACCAGAAGCCCAGGAACCATTTTTGTATGAGAGTTTCTGAGAAGCAGTCATCAAGAGCTATCCAGAGGTTGATTCTAGATGAAAGTACACATCATCTGACATATTGTGACAACAGGAATCTTTGTCCTTTCACCAGAGCTTGTCAAGCACCTTGTCTACTTATGTCTCACCCTTGTTGCACCCAGTATGCAGCCATCCTCAGCACCACGCAGTGCCAGCAACCATCATTCAGCCAAGTGCAAGTCATCCTGAGCCTTCTGTGAATACACTGAGTCCATTGGTTTCCTCACAAGTCCCAGCTTATAGCACACCCCCTCAAGAGTCAAAAACCACCTGCATTAGCATTCCCAAGCCATTGCATAAAGCCCAGCAAGTGTCAGTCATCCCAGTTGAGCAGCAAAGAAAGCCAGAAATAGCTTCCAGTCCTTGAGCACCAGCAAGCAGCATTGTTCTGCCTCCAGACCTTCCTCCACGAATCCAGCCAGCATCCCAGGTGTCCCAGCAAGTTCTCCCAGTTAGCCAGAAGGTTCCAGCGCCACCAATTCGTCCTCCTCATTCGCTGCAGAGAACTGCCATAGTCCATTTGTCTCAGCAGCAAAAGATTGTCATCCAGATTGTGGCACCTAGTCCTATGCCATTGCCTCAGCCCATTGTCAAGTCCATCATCAAAGCAGTGTTGCCTAGCCCCTTGCAGTCACCACTTGTGCCCATGTATAGTCAGCCTCCAGTCTCACCCCAGTCCCTAGGAATAATAGTCCCAGTCCCTCAGAAACCTGTTCTGCATCTAGCAGCCAAGCCCAAGTTGTTCAGTAACAAGTCATTGGTAGCTGTGTTGAAGAACCCCGAGATAGAGTCCCCAGCAGCAAAGAAAGCCCAGATACCTTTCGTCCAGTCACAGAAGTCCATAGCCAGCATTGAGATTGCATCCCGAGTCATCACAGAGTACCCCAGCATATCTGTTGCATTGCCCAGCATATCCATTGTGTCGTCCAGCATTTCTATTGTGTCCAGCATCTATATTGCATCGTCCCATGCCCGAGTATCCTTCCCCAGCATTTCCAGCATTCTAGACTGCATCCATGATAGCAAATGAGCCTCGTTTTGTCTCATTTCAATCCCTTTGCATTTGGTTTGTCCCAGCAGGCTTCATTTAGCCCATGGTTTGTTGTTTTCACCCAGCATGCACCCTGCAATCATTTGGAATCGGATTGGAATAGGAGGAGTTGTGATTAAAGCTTACCATAGTCTTCTTCAAGATGCATTAATGAAAGTACCAGCCACACCCCAGTCCTGTATGAAGGCATTTATGGCAATCAAGACCAAGTCTACCTTCAAGAAGTCATCACCAGGTATACAAGTAGAAGCAGCAATTTACTCACCAGGAGATTGAGTTCTGCATTGACATGCAGCCCCATTCCTCATCAAGTTCTTTGTAGCCTCTTCATCTGTGTACTCAAGCTCAAGCCTTCATTTGTTGTCAAGTCATTCCATTTGTTGTCTGCATCTTCAAGCACCCAGCTGTTTGTCTGCGAGCATCCAAGTCTTAGCCATGTTATTCAAGTTGGTGGTGGTTGCTTTCGGTTTAGCTTTGAGAATGCCACCATGCTGTTGCAACATTTCTGCACCCTGTGCCGAGGTATTCAAAGACCCAATGAATTACCTATGAAAGTCAGCATTCAGCATTGGAGCAAAAACAACCATTGTGTACCAAGAGATCCCACATCCAAGCCTGTCCCTTTCTGCAATATTGACAAGTCCTCATTTTGGCTTTGAGAGCATCACCACATTGCTGCTACATGTCTGTTCCCCACACCAAGATGTTTGAAGTGCCAAAGACACAGTTGATTACCTGTGAAAATTAGCATCCAGCATCAGATTGAAAATGACAAGTCATGCACCTCGAGACCCAGCACCCAGTCAGCTGTCCATCCCTTTCATCCCCATCATTACACCCTAGCCCCCAGCCCTTGCTATCAAGTCTTCGCAAGAAAAATCAAATGTTGAAGAAGTTGTCTGCCATTCAGTTGGAGAGGTTGATGAGAATTGTGTCAATTGCACGCAGCATTGGTCTGAAGAAAGCCTAGAGGTCAACATTAGCAAATCATTTATCAAAAGAATTGTAATGCATGCATGAAGATGGTATCACACCTGTCGTCTCCTTCAGGACTTGTCTCACTCCTCGCCATGTTTTGTCTTGGTTTGATTTGAGTTTTTGCCACACGAACTTATTGTTTTGCATTTAGCTTTTTGTTTTACCCTTTCACTCCAGCCCATTTTGTTTAAAAAGAACATTTTTATTGATAGCTATGATTTCTTTGATACATTTTCTATTCTTTTCTGCACCATTAGTATCAGTAATCCCCAGCACCCAAGAAAACGAACTGCAAATGCACATAGTCAAGCCCTTGCCTGTGCTTTGCCCTTGCCCTTTGATGAAGAAGCCCCCAGCCTTGCTCATCCACCTGCATTGTCATCATCATTGTCACCATTTTAGTGCTGTCCCCATCACTCCCTTTGTCAAGTCTGTCTGCTAGATGGCAGTCAGAAGCCCTACGTACACACAGAAATTCGAATTCACCTCATCAATATACTCATGTCATTCCCTTCACCAGCATCCTCAGCCATCCCAGCTCATCAACCAACATAGAATTCCACATGCAAGAGCCCACAGATTAGGGCATACTTGTCATTTTGAAGATTGTGGCAGATTGGTTCATGGTAGCACCTTGACTCAAATTGACTTGAAATAGAAGCACTTGCAGGTGTTGCACTGCATTTCGTTTGGTGACTCATCTTCAGTTTATTGTGGTGTGCAGAACAGCATCCAGTAATGACTTCAGCGGCCTTTCGTTTGTGGTATTCATTTCAAGCTTGTGTCATGAAGACATTGGAGAAAGCAATAGGTGTGATCCTTTGCAGTGTAAACATGCATTGTGCACCCAGTCTTTGTTGAGGATACAGAGAACAGGAGTCTCCAGTCTGGCAATTATTACACTGCATTTGGCAGTCAAGTCCTGCATTGGAGGTGACTATTTGACCTACCTTGTCCTTCATCGATTGTTCCCTAGCAAGTTGAAGAAAGTGTCATATCTTGTTGGTCACAGCGGTGGTGATATTCAGTGAAGTTCATCTCTGGTAGTAGTCTGCGCTCCCCTTCCTCTTCGGCATTGCCATCATCGTCCTCATCATCTTCCCCTGCATGCATTTCCAATGATTTGGCAGCATCTCTTCCACAATCACTGCACTGGTCTCAGGTTGCTCCGCAGTCTTGTCAGCGTTATCTTGCACAGCATCCATCATCATCATTCCAAGTTTGGTTATCGAATGCAGCATTTCCACGATTAGAAAGCGACAGTTCCCACGCATAGAAGACAGTTCCCACGCATAGAAGACAGTTCCCATGCTTACTCTGCACTTTGATCTTCAATTGCAATTGACTGAGGACAGTCAAGATTTCAGTAAGAGGGGGATGATGAGCTAGCTAGGCATCTGTGTGGTGATACAAGCTAAACAAGCATTTTCGAGCACCATAAAGAAGCAGCAAGAAGCTACAAGACTTGTCTGAAGCCAATTGAAGCTGATTGACACTATTGAAGCCCCTCGAGCACCTCATACAGGTCCAGAACAGTCAGTCCCACCCTTGGACAGTATTGCAACATACACTGTTCCATTGAAGAGTACTCCCCAGACCCAGAGCGTGCCTGAGCACTTGGCGCTTCCCCACATCAGCAAACCTGTGAAATCTCTGATGATCTTATATAAGCCCATAAGATTATGTGGGCTCTAGTGGTAAAGAGCATAATTTCATCAGATGGTCAGGTTGTCATACCACCATGTGACATGTAAATAAGAAACCCTTAGAGTGGAAGTTGTTTAGCTGTAAGGCCATAAGTTAATATAAGTTTTGATAAGATGAGGGGCTGTTCAGGTTGTTAGGCCATAAGTTGATATAAGATCAAAAGCTGTTCAGGTCATCAGGCACTTATGGCCTGACAACCTGAACAGCTCCTGATCTTACCAAAACTTATATTAACTTATGGCCTTACAGCTAAACTTCCACTCTAAGGGTTTCTTATTTACATGTCACATGGTGGTATGACAACCTGACCATCTGATGAAATTATGCTCTTTACCACTAGAGCCCACATAATCTTATGGGCTTATATAAGATCATCAGAGATTTCACAGGTTTGCTGATGCAGTTTACCTAATGACTCCAGACACCTTCTAGAACATTTCAGAGGCCCAGGTTTCCCAGAAAAGGAGGTCATTATGGTCCCCCCCCCTATTCTGATCAGAATCTGGTAGGATTCCTATAAGATTCTGATAACCAAAATGTACTAATAGAATGAGGGGCAAATTCTGATCAACTTTCAATAAATTTTGATTGGACTGTTATTGGAATGTTTAGGAAGAGTCCGATCAGAATTTGATCGGAATTTGATCGGAATTTGATCAGACTCCTATAGGAAAATCTTTTTACCCTTGCCTATATATATTTATCTATATTTCAACAAGTAGGTACAATTATATATGTTGAGCAATTGTGATGCTAGCCCAGTCCATTATGGTGTCATGATGTGACACCTTCAAATGTGGGGAAAGTGAGCAGAAGACAAATGTGGCAAGCTTTTGTTCAAGAATCCATTAGAATCCATGTCAGACCTGAATCTGACCCTGAGAGATAATTTACCAATTGATGAAGTCACAAAGAAATAATTAGAGCTGCAGATGGTTGTTCATGCAAAGAATGTACTCAGAAATGTAAGAGGCCTGAGGCCATGCCAAGCAGTGAGTCAGAAGATGAGGATGTGGAGGATACCAGAGCACCTGTGAAGATGGTTGTTGTTATAATCTTTGTATCCCACTTCTCTTGCATGTTTTCATTCAGACCATTCTTAACTGGTTATCTTATCTTCATTACTCATATCTACTGCACATGGACAGCATCTCCTTTCATAACTACCTTCACATTTCCTTTCTTAGGTTGTTACAGCCTCCCTTCCTTTTTCATCTTCATTATTCTCTGAGTATATAAACCCTCATGTACTGTCATATTTCCTTAGTTCCAACTTAATTGAATCTTGTCCTCATCATTCAGAACAATCATGAGCACTCTTCTCCTCATCATCATGCTCATCCTCTGCTTGACCTTCATCATCATCAGACTTAGTGTCCAGAACTCTTTGTCCAGTAGGCTGGGAGCAGACCAAGACTCTGCTTGCTGCTGTTGACTTATAATGAACTATGTTGAGGACATTGACCTTAACAGTTGTAGTTAATGGAATTGTGATGGGGCATGCAATATGTGCATACCCAGACTGCACATTAGAACTTTTGAATGCATGTGGTAGAGTTTATTGTGCTTTGCATGAAGATTTATATGGTGCACAGTGCCATGTGTCTGGTTGCACAAATGGCAAAGTAGAAGACACATTAGCTTGTCAAGCACATCAGGCAGGGTGGCAAAGATTCTGCAGAAACCATCAAGCAAAGCAGTTGAGTGGCAAGCAGATAATAGTTTGCATGAATGTCTCAGGTGCCAACTAACTAGCAACCACATGACCAAGAAGGTGTAGATGATGAAAGAAGCTGGGAACAAACATGGAGTAAGACAAGTAGGTTCATTGTGGACTCATATCACTACAAGAATCACTCTACAAATGATGAATTGTGTTGTAGATGGTGTGGCCCTACACCAAGGGATGTAGTGACAGGTAGTGGCAGGTAGAACCAGGGAAGGCCAAACATAAAAAAAAGTGCATTCAATACACAAGCCTGTGAACAGCAGAATGCATGGCTGGGAGGATTTGATTCAATTCTTAGAAGGATGACACCTGGGAACTTCAATTGGCTTTTGCACACAATGCTGACATATCATACAAGTCAAGTGTGCAAGAAGCTCACAAAGGCTGAGGTTCTTTGGTAATAACAATAGTAGTGAGAGTAGTAGCTTGTAAATGGCTGCATAAACATGATACATATTATTAAATAACCTTTCAGACAAACATACATATGAACAAGCAAACATAAATATTTGGCACAACATGTTTTCCAACATTTTATTTCATACTCCCAGAATTCTGTTGGAATCCTATAGGAATCCTAGGAATCCTATCGGACTCCTACCAGAAGGGGGGGGAGTGTAAAGTACTGCAGAAAAGCATTGTCATGTGGACTGCACAGGATATGTTTCAGTTGCTCCACTATTTGTTATTCTTGGTTCATCCTAAAAGTTTAACCTTTGATTTCCACCCCTTTCCATCGCTTCCTTATCGCATTTTGCCTCATAAATATGTAGGAACTTCTCCTGTATCAAATGAGACAGAGACCCCCCTTTGTTGCCCCCCTCAGAGTCATGCTCTAAGCATCATTCTTTGCTTCCCTGTGTCCCTTAGGCATTTACAGAACCCTGGTAGCATCCCCAGCCTTTGTTCCAGCAGCTTCAAGCCTCGCTTTGCCTCATTGAGCATCCTTGAGACCCTTGTCCAGCCACAGTAGCCCTCATCCTCTCAGTATTTCACACCCCCTTCACTCTTTTAGCATCTGCTAGTTTTCCTAGCCATCTAGTCTAGTTCAGGTGGACTCTCCACCCCTTGCAAGCCCTCAGTTGCAATCATACACTATTGCAGACTATCACACACCTCTGTTAGCACTGAAGTGGTGCTTTGCACAGGTCCCCTTGTTGTTTAAGGTTTAGTTTGTTGGCATAGCTGTATTCCAGGCAGCATCCAGAGGAGCCTATCAATGTGACATCTAGTTCTTCCCTCATCTCCTTGCACAGGACTCTGCGCCAATGTCTGAACTGTTTGTCCAAAAAGATGGCAAAGGCACCACCTTGGTTTGTCTCAACAACATGTTTTGAGAACGTTACACAGTCTGTGCATCATTTCAGGTGGTATGGTAGGTGTGTTTCTTGATGGATAGCCCAGTCTGGAACCAGCTGGGTCAAGACTGCTGCCACATCATATTTGCCATGAGGAGATGGCAATCTCCTCATATATCTAGAGCCTTGTCAGCTCAGTTCTCCTTTGAGAGGAGAGTAGTTACACTCTGTGTGTTGCTCCTCTCTTCCCTGCTTGTGACAACTGGTGTGTTGTTCTGCCATGTCATTTAGCAAGCAAATTTGTTGTGAGAATAATTTTCTTGTGTTTTGTTAGTGGTCGGAGTTGGAATTTTGGGAAGTTCCATTGGCCAATTGGCCATTTCACTGCCACCATCATTAGTGTCACTTTCAACATAAATCTGAGGGTGTGTCCATGCCTTCAAGCTCTAGGTATTGATCTAGAGCTTCAAGTTCATTGACCACTTCTAGAGGTTCCCACGTGGAATCTCCCAGTTCCCAGCATACTCTAAACAAAAGTTTAGGAGACCATCGATGGTCTTCTATAGAGTGAACAACCCATTCCTGTTCAGGGTCATTGCTGATATCATAGAAGACTCTGGTTTCCCTTCTAGGGAATTTCTTTGAGTCATTCTCTATGAATGGTTTGAGGACCTTTTCATGAAAAATGTCATGTATATGTCTTGCTTTCAAGTCCAGTGGTAGATTGATCTTATACATAGATCGGTCTTGAAAACTTTCTAGGACCTTATAGGGTCCTAAGTACTTTGGACAGAGTTTCTGAGCTCATCCCTTAGGGAAGATTTATGTTTTCCATCAAGAGCAGTACTTTACACTCCCCCCCCCCTTCCAGTAGGAGTCTGATAGGATTCCAACAGAATTCTGGATGTATGAAATAAAATGTTGGAAAACATGTTGTGCCAAATATTTATGTTTGCTTGTTCATATGTATGCTTGTCTGAAAGGTGATTTAATATGTATTATGTTATACATGACTAGTGCAGCCATTTACAAGCTACTACTCTCACTACTATTGTTATTACCATGAACCTCAGCCTTTGTGAGCTTCTTGCACACTTGACTTGTATGATATGTCAGCATTGTGTGCAAAAGCCAATTGAAGTTCCCAGGTGTCATCCTTCTAAGAATTGAATCAAATCCTCCCAGCCATGCATTCAGCTGTTCACAGGCTTGTGTATTGAATGCACTTTTTTTATATGTTTGGCCTTGCCTGGTTCTACCTGCCACTACCTGTCACTACATCCCTTGGTGTCAGGTCACACCATCTACAACACAATTCATCATTTGTAGAGTGATTCTTGTAGTGATATGAGTCCACAATGAACCTACTTGTCTTACTCCATGTTTGTTCACAGCTTCTTTCATCATCTACACCTTCTTGGTCATGTGGTTGCTAGTTAGTTGGCACCTGAGACATTATGGCAAACTATTATCTGCTTGCACTCAAACG
>JAENRT010000034.1:113930-162853 GCA_032173475.1 Amanita phalloides | reverse complement strand
ACACACACACAGAGATTATCTTCTATCTTATCTATCTAATTATCGTAATATTGATTAGATTTATTGATTCAGATGATTAGATTGAACTTGATTAAATAAACAATTAACTATTTCTATCTAGAGTTTTGACAACTCCCCCTTGTTTGAATATTTTACTGTATATTATTCCACATATCCAAGCATTCTATTCTGCTTACCAACAAAAGATTCCTTTTGTTAAGATATCAGCTGCTTGATCATCTATTTTAACTATAAAAGAGATCACCAAATCCGTTTTCACCATTCTGTGAATATAATGAATCTAACATCCATGTGTTTGTTCTTTGTTCTTGAGCTGGTTAGAAGCATATAAATAGCTTGCTTAGCATTATCCATTATCAATAGAATCATTTTTATATCATACTCCAGTTCATTAACACATGTCTTTTAAACCATGAATTTTGCCTACATGATCAGATGCAGCTATGTATTCTGTTTAGGAGCTATGCCTCAGACAAACACAAGCACTCAAGCTCACTGAATAAGTGAGCGAAGAGAACTAGAAAAGGCGTGGAATGGATTTAAGAACCACAGTAGTTGTCTGAGCAAGACAACTAATCTCAAGTCTTAGAGTAGCTACCTACTAACTAGCCCTCTTAATATACTCGCACTAATCCTAACCAACTCCTGCCTGCCATCTCCCCTCATTCCCTAAATGTGCACTGCGTGCCTCTGTCTCTCTGCCTCCTACACTCATCCTCTGTCTGACTCATGGTCCGCTTAATGTAATCTCCAAGATAAGATCTTGATAAGATCTTCGATAACCGATAAGGGTTTCCATCCTGATGTGATAACGATAAGATAAGATAAGACTTTTAGATAGACGAATCTGTATCGAGCCTTGATCCTGTCATCTCAAGTCATGATCCAACTCTGATAGGAGTCCTTACTGTCTGCCTTTCACCTTTGTGTATTGAGTCTTCATCCTAGCTGCCTCTATGCCTTAAGAGATACATGGATGTTGTATAACACCCTTCATGCTAAGTGATCCTTGTTTGTCCACTATCGCATTGACTATTGCCCTTGATAGATCTGCTAGGCCTATACGTTGGCTTCTTTCTGGCCACTATCCTTGGGGTTGTGATTGTCTTCCCAACTCTGGCCTATACGTCGGGCTTTGACTGTGGTGGCTTTTGCCAATGCTCATTCTCTCTGTACAACTTGATAAGGCAGCTGTTACTCCTGCCATGGTTGGTGAGTATATGCCCTATGCCTTGCATTATAGATAATAAATGAGATATGCTGGATAAGGCATTGAATGTGTCGAAACATCGAATTCAGGGGTTGGTTCATAACAATTCTGCCTCTGTTGATGATAGTGCTATTGTTTTTTGTTTTTCTGATTTCCAGTATACTGGTGCTCCTGCTAATTAACAACCATACCAGTTGTTGACTTTTGATCAATAATGTTCAAAGCCCAATCAGCATCAGCATAACATATTAATCCATATGCATCTTTTCCATTATACTTTATACAATAATCAAGAGTACTTCCAACATATTGTATAACATGTAAAGTCTTCTTGATATGTTCCATTGAAGGATTACTCACAAATTGTGACATTAATATTGTAGCATATACAATATCTAACCTTGTACACATAGCTAAAACTAACAATGATCCTATTGATTGTTGATAGAAAGTTATCATTTCTTGTGTAGCTTTTTCATTTGATTTGTTTGGTATATAACCAGCTGGTAAAGGTGTGTTTACTGGTTTTGCATTAATAAACCAAACCTTTCTACTATCTTTTTAGCATCTTTGTTGATCAAATAGTTACTGTGATTGACTTTATCAAATCACAATATTCATTTCCTAGTATTCACTTAGATCTCCTAAGTCTCTACTTTCCATTTACTCATAACTTCTTTTAAATTCATTAACAGTATCTTCATTATTGCCCATGAATATTATGTCATCAACATATAAGATTATTACAACAATATCTTTATTGTTTTTATAAACATAAATTCCTGTGTCAGCAAATAATTGTTTAAATCCTAATTTGATTATACTGTTATGTGCTTGTATATTCCAAGCTAAAGATGCTTGTTTCAAACCATATAAAGCTCTTTTTAATTTGTATACTTTATTTTCATCTCTGGTTTTGAAACCTTCCAGTTGTTCCATATATATCTCCTCTTCTAATTGGCCATATAGAAAAGCAGTATTTACATCTAGTGCTTTGAGTACCCATCCTTCTAAAGCTGCTAGTGCTAATAAGATTCTGACAGTTTCAAATCTTGTAACCAGGCTAAAAGTGGCTCCAAAGTCAGTACTTTACACTCCCCCCCCTTCTAGTAGGAGTCCAATAGGATTCCTAGGATTCCTATAGGATTCCAACAGAATTCTGGAAGTATGAAATAAAATGTTGGAAAACATGTTGTGCCAAATATTTATGTTTGCTTGTTCATATGTATGTTTGTCTAAGGGGTTATTTAATAATATGTATCATGTTTATGCAGCCATTTACAAGCTACTACTCTCACTACTATTGTTATTACCATGAACCTCAGACTTTGGCCCTTTCAGCACTATCTTCAGAGACTGCTGACTGAGCCTTAGATAAGTGATCAGGTTATTGCGGATCTGTGGGGATCCACACAGAGGCACACAAAGTCCATGTGATGGGAGCTATCCCATCATGTGCACAGCATGTTGGCAGTCTAAAGCTTGTCACAGTGCAAGCCTGTCCAATGTCTCAGGGTAGCAAGAGTCATGACCCCCTTACATACTCAGCTCTGGACAGACAGCTTGATGTGTCAGCTAACACATGTCAACCCTAAGTATCTGGATAATTTGAGTAGTGCACTTCTATGAGTGTGGCATTAGGGCAGCGGTTAAGCCCTCTGATGAGCCCCTTCACAAGGGCAAAATGCCAAAGTCCAGCATCTATGCCCTCACAGTGTTACAACCCATGCAAACATTTTCATTTTCTTATGTCAGCACCTTCCTTTCCTGAATGCCTATGCATCGCCACCTCCTTTCTATGATTATGCAATGTCACTGCTCACATAAGCATGACCCTTTTCACTTATGACATATGCCTACCATCATTTCATTTCTATGACATTGCTATGATATCATTCTCTAGTACATTTGTTACCTTTTACAGACAGTAGGTTCATGTATAAATACTAGAGTTTGTCTTAGGTTGAACCTTAAGTTTGACTTAGCTTGTAATACACAAGTTACATCTCTGGGAACTCCTAGTTCTGGTGAGATTGTCAAAGTCATTGTTCAAGTGCTCTCATCCACCTCACTCATCTCAAGTCTGAGTCTCCTTCATCAGACTTAGTGCTGTCTATTCAATTGCATTTCGCCAGACTCTCCTTTGTTATTGTCTCAGACAATCCTCATGGCATTACATCATTGATTAGATTGGACAATGACTTGTCATCATAACAATTTAAGTTGAACTTACCAAGACAGCTTGAGTACCTGCTCATTAGTGCACAACCATTGAACTTCCCAGACTGGTTGGTAACTGGACCCTATTCAAGATTTCTGGAGTATTCACCCAAGGAGCTCCACCACCCAATAAAGCTACTAGAGGGATCAGAGGACAATACATTCTTAATGGACTTCAGATCTACAAGGACACCCACAATCAGATCTGGAAATACAGATCAGATGATTCCTTCATTGCACCCAGTAATTTCTGGACACCACAAAAAGAGAACCACCCACCCAACAGATCTCACAGATTCCAGAATCTATACTATCTTGAAGGAGTAGAAGTCACATTCAACAAATCTAAATCATGTTGGGCCTATTTCTCTGAGGACAAGAAACTATATAGAGGATGAAGCATTCTGACCCTACTATTACCTGGAGGATGATAATGTCCTAAGCACCTAGAGATCTGCAGAGAATCTTCCTGAAAGGAAGTGTTAACTGCCACTATGATGTTTCACAACTAAAATGTAGCAGCTATCCTATTACAGACCACAATCACTGATTATGAAACAACGCCAAACCCTTACGCACTATTGATAGACCTTGGCCCTGACCTATTGCCAAAAAAAGAATACTGCCAAACATCAGCCACCACAGAGTGAACCAAGATTACCTTGATTTCAGTCAGCACCATGCAACTCTCCATCAGAACCGGACCACCACGCCACCTAACACCTACGCCAGACTCTCAATCACTCGATATGCACAACCATAACCACCCAAGCTGCACAACGATCACCTTGCCACAAAATGCCGAGAGACAACTGACACTTAACTTCACAGAACCACACTACACACAACTCGTGATTAAGCGTCCCGCCAATCCTCCCACATACCTTGTCTCGCTTAAACACACATCATTACAAACCACTTGCATCGAAAACAAGCAATATCTATGCATATCGATCGATGCATTAACAGCAATGCAGGGAATGCACACACTACAGAATGAGAAGGCCTCACTAAAATTGAGACCTTAAACAAACAAGTTGACTGGGGAACATGACTGCTCTTCAAGAAGCAGTTTCTATCCAATTGGAAACAAGTGGACAGCTGGGAGAGCAATGACAGAGTTGTATAAAATCGTGCAAATGTGGAAGAAGATGCCTATTTTAGCATATATGGATAAGTTCAAGGAACTGTTCAAGAAGTCTAAAATTAGAGAAGAAGCCACCATCACACCTCTATTCTCAGAAGGACTTCCCCCTGAATGTGTCCATCAGATCTTGATGCAGAACCCTGCAAATCTACAGGATGGTATGACACACCACACTATGCAAACACAAAGCAGCTAGCATTTAGCCAGACTATCTACAGCAGGGAATGGAAACGCCCACTAGGCCCAAATCCGAGGCAATCAGAGCAATGTGCCAGATATTGCGACACCTTAGAAAGAAAGGATGCAATGATAAAGGTAAGCCAGATCAGCAGATGTTTCATATGTCACAAAGGGGGTCATCAATCATCTAAATGCCCCATGAGGAAGCCACACAAAGGGAACTGAAAGGAACAATTTAAGAAAGGAGTAAAGGAGTCATGACCCCACTGTCACATCAGAGCCGCCTCCACAGAACTGGAGGGTGACGAGGCTGAGGGGAATGAAGAGGAGTTAGAAGACACCAATGAGGACACCACAATGACAGCCATCAGAGTCTTGATGGCACATTTGTCTCCAGAAGATTGTCTCAATCTGCTAGCTGAACAGGATTTTTAACCAAGGGTCACACAACAGTGGATGTTGATCCTATTCCCTCAGACTCTATCTATATTTGTGGTGTAACAGTAAAATCTTTGACCAATAAGAAGATTTCCATCCCCATATCCATCAAGTCCAATAAACCCACTGAAACTGCCTTGGTTGACTTGTGAAGGACTGTTAATTGAGTGCATCCATTGCTAAATTGTGAAGCATGTACCACTAGACAATCATCAAATCAGAAAAGCTTGAATGGATTCACGAGATCTAAAACGGAGAACTAGGAGTAGATCACAGAAAAGAAGTCTGCACCACAACATAAACAAACAATAATGTATAATGCAGTCACTGGGTGACGTCATTAGGAGATCAGAACCTTATCTTGGGCTGCTGCTCGAGGAGCATAACCCAATAATAGATTGGTGCGAGAAGACTCTGGAATTCCATAATTCCGAAAAAGACAGTATCTGCACATGAATATGGAGTCTTTGGGTCCAGATGGATCTAGAAGATGTGGCAGAATACGACAATGCTCTTGTTAAACAGTACACGATGTCACACAGTGGGACTGTCACCCAGACAGAGGTCAGCTCACTGTATGTGGCTGAGGAATCAATTTTGGAAGTAGCCATCCGCAAATTCACCCCAGCACAACAGATGGAGCATCACTATAAAGGTTTGGCAGTACCAAGCTCTGCTGAGGATTGAAATAAAAGAAGGATTTGTCCCTCGAAAATCGAAGATTTACAATCTGTCCCCATTAGAACAGAATTCACTAGATGAATGGATTAAAGAACAACTTGCAAAGGGATATATCAAACAATCAAAATTGCCACAAGCATCACCCTTCTTCTTTGTTCCTAAAAAGGATGGTAAAGCCCTGAGACTGTGCCAAGATTATCAGTACCTAAACAAATGGACTAAACCAAATTCATATCCTTTACCCCTGATCTCTGATCTCATGATCAAGCTTAAAGATGCACACTATTTTACAAAGCTTGATCTCAGATGGGGATACAACAATGTCCAAATCAAAGAAGGTGATGAATGGAAAGCCACTTTCATCACCAACAGAGGATTGTTTGAACTGACAGTAATGTTCTTTGGACTCCGAAACTCACCAGTGACATTTCAAGCAATGATGGACAATTATTTCAGAGACATGATTGACAAAGGATGGTTGGTCATCTACATGGATGACATCCTGATTTGTGCAAGCACAAAAGAAGAACTCGAGTCATGAACTAAACGCATTCTGGAACACTTACAACACCACAATCTTTTTCTAAAATTGGAAAAATGTAAATTCACCCAGGAAGAAGTGGAATTCCTTGGCATGATTGTATCCCACAATACAGTCAAAATGGACCCAATCAAATTAGCCAGAATTAGGGATTGGCCCATTCCTACTATGGTTAAACAAGTATGCTCATTTTTAGGTTTTGGCAACTACTATCACCACTTTATCACTCATTTCACACACCTTGCAAAACCCTTGCATGATTTAACAAAAAAGAATAAAATTTGGGACTGGTCAGCAGAATGCCAAGTGTCATTTGACCTCCTAAAAGAACAATTTATGACTGCCCCTGTCTTAGCTACCTTGCAGTGTACATGAGTGCTCGGTAAATGTGTAACAGGTTCTGAGGGGCTCTGAGAGGGTTCTGAGGGGCTCTGAGATGGAAGTGATGGTGTTGGTTGGGCTCGTCAAGGCTCGGTGGCTTCTGAGAAGGGTGCTGTGAGGTGTGACATCCAGGGTGGTATTCTGGTGAGCACTGGGCATCAATTCCAGCATAGCCGGAATTGATCTGTTACACCCACAGTCTACTTTTGAATGTTGATGTCCCCATCAACTTGGTGTGACATTGGTGGGCAGAACGTGACATCGGAGGTCCATGTGTGATGTCAGTGGTCAGAGGTGGCAGTGGCAGTGGTGTGGAGGTGGCGGTTGTCAGTTGCAGGTAGTTGATGGATCAAATAAGGTGGAGTCAGCAGTGGCAGGTGGCATGTTGCATTTGTTGTCATTGGAAATAGAAAGGCATGGGAGCACAACTCCCTCAGTTAGGCCACCCCATCATGTGGGGGTAAACCCTGCACTGAAAATCAATCAATCAGCAGTGGCGGCATTTGGCTTGCAAAGTAAGAAGGGTCCTCTGAAAATGTCTGCAATTGCGTACTGATATCTCTTATCCTGTGTGTGATCCCACATCCTCCACACTCCAGTGCATTATTTGGTGCATCAGTGGTGATGAAAGCGGTTCGGAGGGGTCGAGTGGTGATGATCAGTGATTAAATGGGCCATTTGAAGTAACTATGGCTCTGCCATAGGCCTATCCTGGGTAGAAAAGAAAAAGAACAGCTAAAAAAAAAGGATCCAGAGCATCGGTGGTGCTTGGAGTCATTGGCTATGATGTAGACGAGCCGGTACATGCCATCTGGAGGTGCAGGAGGCAGTGTGGTGACTCAGGTGTGATGCTGTGTACATGTGGTGGCAGTGTGGAGGTTTGGCCCAGGTCCTAGTCAGTTCCAATGTGAGCAAGTGGCTTCCAAATAGGGTCCGAGCATGCTGTGGCCTCGTGTGTTGGTGTGTAGAGAGTGTCAGAGGGGAGTGGAAGCAAATGAGAGTGGTTAACTTCAAGGTTGGTAGGCACTATGTGCATGTGGGGCTACCAGAAATGACATGGCAGTGTGTGGGGCTGTCCAAATAAATAAATGGCCTCTGGGGCCATGTGTGAAGGTGCACAGTGGTCAGAGTGAGCACAGACTGGACTGTAGGTGGGCTCCAGTTGAAACAACAAAGCTGAGGCTGACTTGGCTAGCCTCCGAGGTCGTGGGAAAGTGCCGAAGTGAGTTTGGCGATGCCAAAAGGCATCGCCCAGTACTGCACTGAGGCTCCGACACACTCAAATGAGTGTTGGTGGCAAAAGAGAAACTGTATTCAACTACCTACTACATGATCTATATACCAGCTGCCTTGTGCAGTTTACATGAGTGCTCAGTAAATGTGTAACCAAGGTTCCGAGGTAGTGCCTGGGGTCTGAGGGGTTCCGAGATGGAAGCAATGGCATTGGTTGGGCTTGTCAAGGCTCAGTGGCTTCCAAGAAGGGCACTGTGAGGTGTGACGTCCAGGGTGGTATTCTGGTGAGCACTGGGCATCAATTCCAGCATAGCCAGAATTGATCTGTTACACTGCCTCTTGTTCAAACTTGTTTATCATTTCATTGTAGCATGCAAACTGATGTTTGTATAACTCAATTGCTGCCCTCATCCATTTGTCTTGAATTTGTTTGGGAGCGATCTGTCCAGAAAGTTCCTCTGCACTAATCTTCCACTCTTGAATGGTCGGTTTTGAGCTAACCACCACTTTCTTCTCCAATGGTTTTTGTTGCACCAACTGTGCCCTTTCTCTCTCTCCACATTCTCTACACTGTTGGAGTAATGCTTCCCAGGCTAGATTCTGTTTGGCCTGAGCCACTCTGTCTGCTTTGGTGAGAAGATGACATGTCTTTGCTTCTACATCCTTGTGCTCCGCAGCCTGATGGATGAACCATTGTAATACATGCATATTGTGCTGGATTGGCATTGATTGTTTTGCCATCCACTTCTGTCATCTAGCCTTGTTTGCTTTCCAGTGTGCAAGTCTCCTATTCTCTTGTTCCATCTCGATATGTCCCTGTAACAAAAACTCCTGCTTGCTGAGGTCCATAACCCCCCTCACACAAGGAGCATTCCTGTTCTTCCACTGAGATGGGCCGAGCCTGGTACCACCAGTAGGAACCATCTTCTCTGTCACCCAATGCATGGTAGCCTGGTGTTTCACCCATACAGGTCTTATTGTAGCCTTGACACCACAGCATGCAAAGGAAGATGCTTTCGTCTGTTTTCCCAGACTCTTCTGCACTACAGTCTGCCAGTACCCCTGACCCACTATCCCAGGGTGGTCAGGTGCTCTCAACTCACAGTGTTGTGTTGCCAGTGTGGTCCTGGGCTCTGTCACTGAATTCATACCGACACTGGTCTGTACTTTTGCCCCAGTGTTACTGTCCATAACCTTGACCAGTCCTGGCCTCACAAGTTCAACTCATCCCCTTGCTTCTGTGCTCATCATCATGTGTGTTGAAGTTGTTTTGTGTAGGTTGATCATTGAAAGCTCTTGATTATGACACAAGGTCATCAGACCAAAGTACACAATCAGAAGGAAAGAAAGAAAGAAACTCTGTTGAGCTGTCTACAACAGTGACAATCAAGAGCTTAGAGTCAAAGCTCTCCTACAATATATATACCTTCAACCTCATGTCCACCTCATGTCCTCCTTAAGGCCTCCTCATGTCCTGATAAGATAAGATCTTTTAGATAAGATCAAATCATAATACCTAAGTGCTCCCCTATACCCACTCAACTGCTTTGCTTGATGGTTTCTGCAGAATCTTTGCCACTTTGCCTGATGTGCTTGACAAGCTCGCTGTATGTGGCTGAGGAATCAATTTCGGAAGTAGCGATCCGCAAATTCACCCCAGCACAACAGATGGAGCATCGCTATAAAGGTTTGGCAGTACCAAGCTCTGCTGAGGACGTAAAGGTACCTCTCGAGTACTCAGAATAGAATTCTGTATTCGAAAAAGAAGCCTCAGAACGTTTTCCCGAGACAAGACCATGGGATCACACCATTGAAATAAAAGAAGGATTCGTCCCTCGCAAATCAAAGATCTACAATCTGTCCCCATTCGCTAGATGAATGGATTAAAGAACAACTTGCAAAAGGATATATCAAACAATCAAAATCGCCACAAGCATCACCCTTCTTCTTTGTTCCTAAAAAGGATGGTAAAGCCCTGAGACCGTGTCAAGATTATTGGTACCTAAACGAATGGACTAAACCAAACTCATATCCTTTACCCCTGATCTCCGATCTCATGATCAAGCTTAAAGGAGCATGCTACTTTACAAAGCTCAATCTCAGATGGGGATATAACAATGTTCGGATCAAAGAAGGCGATGAATGGAAAGCTGCTTTCATCACCAACAGAGGATTGTTTGAACCAACAGTAATGTTCTTTGGACTCCGAAACTTGCCAGCAATGTTTCAAGCAATGATGGATGATTATTTCAGAGACATGATTGACGAAGGATGGTTGGTCATCTACATGGATGACATCCTGATTTGTGCAAGCACAAAAGAAGAACTCGAGTCATGAACTAAACGCGTTCTGGAACGCCTACACCACCACAATCTTTTTCTAAAATTGGAAAAATGTAAATTCGCCCAGGAAGAAGTGGAATTCCTTGGCATGATTGTATCCCACAATACAGTCAAAATGGATCCGATCAAATTAGCCGGAATTAGGGATTGGCCCATTCCTACTACGGTTAAACAAGTACGCTCATTTTTAGGTTTTGGCAATTATTACCACCATTTTATCGCTCATTTCACACACCTCGCAAAACCATTGCATGATTTGACAAAAAAGAACAAAATTTGGGACTGGTCAGCAGAATGCCAAGTGTCATTCGACCTCCTAAAAGAACAATTTATGACCGCCCCTGTCTTAGCTATGCCAGATGCAACCAAACCATTTATTTTGGAAACTGACGCTTCCAAATGGGCTATAGGTGCTACCCTACTCCAAGCGGATAGCAACGGACAATTACACCCATGTGGATACCTCTCTCACGCGTTAACTCCAACAGAACGCAATTGGCAAATCTATGACAGAGAACTCTACACTATTATTCGTGCACTCGAAGAATGGAGATACCTCCTCCTTGGAGCACCCCATACCATTATCGTTCGATGCAATCATAAAAACTTAACCTATTACCGCGCTCCCCAATGCTTGACAGCAAGACAAGCTCATTGGTGGAATAATTTATCAAGATATAATCTCGAACTAATACATGTACCTGGCGCAAAACTGACACAAGCTGACACCCTATCCTGCTGCCCTGATCACACTGCAGGAGAAGAAGACGACGAGAAAGTCACTATGCTCCCGGACACTATGTTCATCCAATCGCTCTCACTAGATCTTCGCGAAAGGATTATTAATAGCAACACCACTGACACGTTTGTTAACAACATCAAACAGTGCCTTACCAAAAATACCCCACCTCCATTTAGAAGCAATATCTCCGACTGGAAATTTGAAGGAGATCTATTATTATACAAAGGCATCACCTATGTGCCTGACGATCTCGATCTTCGATGTGACATCATCAAAGAATACCATGAATCGCCAAGCGCAGGACACCCTGGCTTCTTTAAAACGCTTGCTCTATTGAAAGCACAGTATTGGTGGCTGGAATGACAGTGTTATTAAAGAAATACTACAGTGGCTGTGGCACATGCCAACAGAATGAAACCAAATACTCATCCCACTGCTGTGCCTTTGACACCTATCATTTCCACGCCCAACGCCTTTTCAACAGATAACTATGGATTCATCACACAACTTTGCCCCTTTCGGATGGTTATGATTCTATTCTTGTCATGGTCGATCAAGGTCTTACAAAGGGGGTAGTTCTATCACCTTGCCATAAAACAATTACTGCCAAACAAACAGCAACACTATACATCAAAGAAGTATTCAAACACTTTGGCCTCCCTGACATCATGATCTCAGATCGTGGACTGCAATTCGCAGCAAAAGTCTTTAAGGAGATAACAAGTGCGCTCAAGATCAAGCATCGCATGAGCACAGCATTTCATCCACAGACTGATGGACAGTCTGAACACCTAAATCAGGAACTCGAAATCTATCTCCGAATATTCTGCGCCTATGATGTAGCCAACTGGAGCAGAATTCTACCCATTGCTGAATTTGCACATAATCAATGCACTCATCAAGAGCTGAAACAAACGCCGTTTCACCTTATGTATGGAACAGACCCAGTAGCACTACCAGAAGTAGTAAAACGCACCGATGCACCTGCTGCAGATGCACATCTGAAACAGCTACACAAAGCAAGAGAAGAAGCCCTAGCTGCACACAAACTAGCATGTCTAAAAATGACACAATGCACTATGCGCCACTCTAAGCCCTTCAAAGAAGGTGACAAAGTATGGTTAGATTCCAGAAATCTCCGGATACCATATGAAACACGAAAACTCGCCCCTAAACGGGAAGGACCATTCTCTATAGAAAAAGTTCTAGGACCAGTGACATACAGACTAAAATTACCAAGCCAATGGCGAATTCATCCAGTGTTTCATGCAGCACTCCTTATGCCCTACAAGGAAACCAATGCACATGGACCAAATGAAACGAGACCACCACCTGACCTCATCAATGGACAAGAAGAGTATGAAGTTGAAGTGATCATCATGCATCGGCAAGAAAGGAAAACCTCGTATCAATATTCATCAAATGGAAAGTTATGACACGTCACAATAACACTTGGAACCTGAATGCAACTTGACAAATGTGGAGAATTCTAGACATATAAAAGCAGAAGACGACTCCATTAGCCCAGAATCTTTGCATCGCTAAACAAACCAAAACTAATGTCTTCCTGCTCCTCCTCGCCCATTGCACATATCTACTCCACCTACATGCAGTCGATGAGCAAGGACGATCCTTAACCCTTTCATCACTAGGCTCAACGCTACACCCCCAGGCTTAATTGATCCACGGGATGACACCCTTTCAACTTCGACCCTAACAACATCGTGCCAGAGTCACATATCCCGAAGACGGCACATGTACCACTCGGTAGGTCATCTGGACGTCTTTAGTACTCAGGGACCACATGATAACCTCGACCACACACCAGCGTCTGATCTCACACTCGTCCTCCTCTACAGCATTCCTGCTGGTACGACGAGGATGTATCTTTACGCAGGAAGGGTGACGAGATAGACGCTGAAGTACTATGTGGTTAGGGCCTGTGAGGATAGGTGGATCGACAACGATGGCTGAGGTGTGCGAACGCTCAGACTAAACTAGAGGAAGATGGACAGATAACGAGGGTGCTCACGCTAGATGGCTGCCAAGCTACCAGCACTGTGGTGGCAAAAACGATATTTCTACATGCAGACGAGACAGCTAGAGGCCCACGAACATTCCATACGTCGCAGAGAACTATTGGATTTTGTCAGGAGCATTTGTGCGTCTATAGTGGTCCTATCGCACAAGAAGGCTGTGGGCTCATAATTAGCGCCATGAACGGTGGCTTTCACCTGGATCAAATTGAGAAGTGTAAAACTGCGGGTGTTGTGTCAGATCTTGGCACGCTATGAGAATGTTCCAGTGAAAGTCGACATCGCCAAATAGGGTTTAAGGGCATCAGACAGAGTCACCATCGCAGTCACTACAAATTTCGTGTCAGCTCACTGGTGGTCATAACATGTTGCATCAACATCAATGGCATAGACGCTAGGTTGGTAGTGTGAACTCATGGTGAGTCTTCAGTGTCGACATCTGATGTGAGACGGCTAGCTGGATAGTCCTCATCATTACGCTTTTTGGTGAATCGTATTGTAAACGAGTACGTCACTTGAGAGCACGAGTTCTAGACGCTCTATGTGCAGGCTGTATCTCCAACATAGGCTCCGCCACAGATATAAGTGTGTCAGGAACCTTGATCAAGATTCAATTCCTGTGTCTTAATCTATTACTGGTTCCTAACTGACATGAGATCATTGACATCTCAGATGAATACAAGAATCAGATCAGCGACATCCTTGGACAAATTGAAGAAGCGAAAAACAAGACCCTGGCCGCATCCAGTTTAGTCAACGATAAATTCCCACTGAGACCGATTGCCACACCACGCACTATCCTTAATGGGAATGAAATGCAAGTAGTAGTTCAGACTCTTGCTGAACTTGACTCTACTGTGCCACTAATGACGAGGACCCCTCTCGCAACAGGACGACCAGAAGGATCCACATCCTCCACTATCCCATTAATCCCTGATCGTCTTCACATCAGTCACCCCACTACTCCGGCCTAGACAGAAAGGAAACGCGCCTGCAACGCCACAGGCACACGAAACAACCACGCTGCCCTCGTGCATGATCTGCATTCCGAGGACATGACGTCACAACGTCCTAGCGACAATCCTCCAGACCCATTAGTAATCGAACTGTGATGCGCGATCAACCCTGGACGTCAGCCGCTGCGAACATAGCACTGCCTCGCCCTTTGCACCCACTCCTACTCGCCGCATGCACAACCCGTGAACGCGCAAGGATTCAACAGGGAACCTGCCCTGGAGCAGTTACCCTTTGATACGGTGTGTTATGACCCTAGGACGATGTTCGTTGTAGGTTGTGGGAGAAAGTGTGAACATCACCAGATGCAGATGACGAGAATCCGCTCGGAAAGCAGCTTGGTGGACGAAACCGAATTTAATAATGTCGAGTAAAGCCTCTTTGTTTTTCACTTTTGTATTATATCGATTAGTACTTGTGGACAAGTTTCTCTAAAGGAGAGCTAAGTGTTACAACCCATGCGAAATTTTCATTTCTCTATGTCAGCACCTTCCTTTCCTGACTATCTATGCATCGCACTCGTTCTCTATGATTATGCAATGTCACGCTCACATAAGCATGACCCTTTCATCTATGACATATGCCTACATTGTTTCGTTTCTATGCGTCGCTATGATATCACTAATGCCGCATTATGACCTCATAGCTATGATATCATTCTCTACACTTCATTACCTTTTACAGACAGTAGGTTCATGTATAAATACGAGAGTTTTGTCATAGGTCGAACCTTAAGTTCGACTTAGCTTGTAATACACAAGTTACATCTCTGGGAACTCCAAGTTCTGGTGAGATTGTCAAAGTTGTTGTTCAAGCGCTCTCATCCGCCTCACTCGTCTCAAGCCTGAGTCTCCTTTGTCGGACTTAGCACTGTCTACTCAATCATGTTTCGCCAGACTCTTCATTGTTATTGTCTCGGACAATCCTCGTGGCATAACGTCATTGATTAGATTGGACGACGACTCGTCATCATAACATCCTCATTGGTGTCTTCTAACTCTTCTTCGTTCCCCTCAGCCTCATCACCCTCCAGTTCTTTGGAGGCGGCTCTGATGTGACAGTGGGGTCATGACTCCTTTACTCCTTTCTTAAATCATTCCTTTCGGTTCCCTTTGTGTGGCTTCCTCATGGGGCATTTTGACGATTGATGACCCCCTTTGTGGCATATGAAACACAATCCTTCTTTGACATGTCATTCTCTTTCTTCTTTTGAAAGAGCAGTGATAATGACCACATCAACATCCATGGCATCTGGATCTCTGTGCCTGGGTGAAGGTCTTCCATTCCCTGCTGTAGATAGTCCAGCTAAAATGCCTAGCCTGCTTTTGGCATTTGCATAGCATTGGGCTGTGTCATACCACCCCTGTAGATTTGCAGGGATCTGCATCAAGATCTGATGGACACATTCAGGGGGGAGTCCTTCCGAGAATAGAGGTGTGATGGCGGCTTCTTCTCTAATTTTAGACTTCTTGATCAGTTCCTTGAACTTATCCATATACACTAAAATAGGCATCTTTTTCCGCATTCGCACGATTTTGTATAACTCCATCATTGCTCTCCCAGGGCTGTCCACTTGTTTCCAATTGGATAGGAATGCTTCTTTGAAAGCGGCCCATGTTCCCCAGTCAGGTTGTTCATTAAGGTCCTCGATTTTAGCGAGCTTCCACTGAGCTGCGTTGCCTGTTATATTCATGAATGCGAAGATGATCTTTTTCTGATCTGTGTTAATCAGTGTTCAAAATAAAGAACATCTCACAATCGTTTATAAATAGCTTGGCTAATTTTCGATTGCCTTCGAATTTAGTGGGCATAGGACCCTTGATGCTGCGATTGTTGTCTGCTTGTGCATTGGCCATGTCTACGTCTGGCATACTGGGTGTAGGTGGTGTGGGTGGTGGTCCTGATGGAGATGCTGGTGGTGGAGTTGGTTCTTTTGGCAGTTCATGTGGCAGTTCCTGTTTTGGCAATGGTGGAACAATTGGTTGTGCAAGGTCTAAAGATAGAAGGGGTTTCGGTGTGTTTCCTAATGAGGATATGAACTGTAAAGGACTAGGGCTGTACATTTTCTCAGTCCTGTTGAAACAATTTAAATGGGGCAGTCTCAAATAGGTCACTGGATTCTTCTAGATCTGCTCCTTTGAGTGAGTCTGAATCCAAGTCACTGGGTGCGCGGAATTTCCCCTTTCCGCTGGAAGATTCTCTGGCAGATTCGGTCCTGAGGTGCTCAGGGACGTTGTTGATCCCTCCAGGTACGTAGTAAGGTCCTAGGAATGCTTCGTCCTCTAAATATGTTTCCTGTCCTTCAGAGAAATAGGTCCAATGCGATTTATATCTGTTAAATGTGACTTCTACTCCTTCGAGGTAGTAATGGTTCTGGAATTTATGAGATCTGTTGGGTGGGCAATTCTCTTTTTGTGGTGTCCAGAAGTTACTAGGTGTGACAAAGGAATCGTCTGATTTATATTTCCAGATCTGATCGCAGGTATCCTTGTAGATCTGAAGTCCGTCAAGAATGTAGTTTCCTCTGATCCCTCTAGTAGCTTTATTGGGTGGTGGAGCTCCTTTGGTGAATACTCCTGAAATCTTGAATAGGGTCCGGTTACCAACCGGTCTGGGAAGCTTGACAGTTGAGCGCAAACGAGCTGGTACTCGAGCTGTCTTGGTAAGTTTGACTTAAATTGTTATGATGATGAGTCGTTGTCCAATCTAATCAAATGACGTTATGCCACAAGGATTGTTCGAGACAATAACAATGTAAGGTCTGGCGGAATGCGATTGAGTAGTCCGACAAAGGAGACTCAGGCTTGAGACAAGTGAGGTGGATGAGAGTGCTTGAACAATGACTTTGACAATCTCACCAGAACTTGGAGTTCCCAGAGATGTAACTTGTGTATTACAAGCTAAGTCGAACTTAAGGTTCAACCTAAGACAAACTCTTGTATTTATACATGAACCTACTGTATGTAAAAGGTAATGATCGTGTTAGAGAATGATATCATAGCAATGTCATAGAAATGAAATGATGGTAGGCATATGTCATAGATGAAAGGGTCACGCTTATGTGAGCGGTGACATTGCATAATCATAGAGGTGGCGATGCATAGGTAGTCAGGAAAGGAAGGTGCTGACATAAGAAAATGAAAATGTTTGCATGGGTTGTAACAACTGGGGGTTTCGGATCGAGAGTTGGCATATCTGCTAATGGATCACCAGTAATATTGCAAACAATTCTGAATCCTTCTGGAAGGACGCCAATAACTGGTCAGACTTTTTGTGCCACTGGTTTGTACTTCTTTCCAAAGACTGCAATCAGAGGCAAGTCAGGATGATAGTCATTGAGGCTAAGTCTAGTATTCGATAGCCCTCAAACATTTTGAATTTCAGAAGTTTTTGCTGTTTCTAATGAGGGATACAAGGCTGCCACACAATACAACTGTGAACAATATTCTTGCCATGCTTGATCCACATTATTGGAAGTTGAAGATGGAGTAGAAAATGATGAAGGAATAATGGAGTACGCTAGAATGTTTTTGGGTTTTTGCTTTTCTTCATCTACAGAGATCACAAATGCAACTTCTCCCTGATCTCCTAACATATCCTCGAAGTGCATTGAAAATCCTGTTCTCACCTAATCATGGTAAATCGAGCAGGACTGTGCTCGAACATGGGTATTGTAAATGCTTGACCTGTCATTGGATCTGTAATCATGCATAGCTGCTCTTCATTGCTAAGATTTTCAACTTTGGTGTTTACAAGGTCATCAAATGGTTGCCCTAAGAGTATGTTGTAGGCTGAGGACTTCACCACATGGACTTGAAACAGTAATACAAAGTCTCCAATCTCAAATGAGACATCTTGCACCAAACTGAGGGTCTCATCACACTCTCCATTAGCTGATTGCATCCTAATTGTGATCATTGGGTCATATGGAATACCGAGCTGATTGCAAACTGCATCCGACATACAAACAATCTCGCTTCTGGGATCCAAAATACATTTGATATCGGCTTTACCTGCAATCTTCATTGAAATGGCTTGAGAAGCTAAAGACTCCTTCTGACTTTGTAAGACGATACTCCTCTCTGAGTGGCAGTTCTTCTGCATGCTATAAAAGACTTGGGGGAGGTCAGGGATCTGATATTGTCCAGGGGCTATCTGAGTTGCTGCTAATTGATTATTGAAGTTCATTGGATCCTCTTCTTCTTCCACCACTAAGCTGCCATTCTTCACTGCTTGTCTTTTTGGGGTGATCTGATCACAAATTCTATAACGAATATCTGGAGACAAGGAAAGCAACTCCTCAAAGCTAAGTGTAATTTGAGTCTCTTGAAGCAACCACCCTAAAACCATCTCCACAATCTTGGGGTCTTGAATAGGCATTGTCATGATGTATGCTGGATCACATTCTTTCAGCTTAAAAGGAGCTCCAATATTTCGTTTATTAGGGGGCAAGTACATTGCATCTCATGCTTTCTTGAATGGATGATCCACAGCTGTACAAGTGCTCAACTCATGTCGATCCGACTCGATTGCTGCTGCTGCAGGTGCTGCTGAACTTGCAGGGGCTGGTGCCTGCTTATCTGATGTCAACAAAACTACTTCCTGTTCCTTTCCTTTTAGCAATGGGTTCGTAGTCGATGGACCTTGAGAAGTCGATGGCTCGACAACTGTCAACCAAGGTGCTGACTGCTCTGGGGTGTGCTTCAATATCTCTATTCCTCCAGCCTCCATCCTACTCTTCCTTTGCTTCGCCTGCCATGCTAAAATTTGTGCCTCATGATATTCAATCTGCTCCAATGCTTCCTCATCCTCTGAGACAGCTATAGCCAAAACAAATGCACTTGGGTGCATGCCAATGGTTCTAAAAAACATAGATGTGGATCCTCCACTAGTTGTTGAAGGAAGGGGGTTAACTGACACTTGATCACCCAATTGTCACTGTTATGAGCTCACACCCAACAACACTAACCCACCATCCTAGAGGACACAGACCCACAGGCCTTGTCAAGCAGGGGAGAGAAGGGAGGGGGGAAAGGGGTATATTGGCTATAGACAGAGTCCTACACGGGCATAAGAGAAACCATCTTAAGTCTGGGGAGACTCAAGCTACTTGCACTACTTATATACTACTCTACCAAGACCCTTGCCACCACTTAGTACCACCAGTACTCCTACAGCATTCATGCTCCTTCTGGTCCTGTATGAGTGCTGCCTCCACACTGTTATGGTTGCTATGCATCTGGGTGCAGCTACTGTAACACCATCTTCTGGACCAGTCTGGGTTGCCCTAGATCTTGTAACCATAAGGGGGTATGTCCTTAAGGCCTCCTTGTCTCCATAGGCTGTGCTGCAATCCCATATGACCATATGTGCTGCCACCACTGCTTCCTGATGCATGATGGCATGATCCCTGATGTACTGATGCCGACATCGATCAATGATACCATCAAGGGCGCGATCCTCTTGCCTAATCCAGCTGTCCTTCCTAGTATAGTGTATGGCCACCTTGTATGGCCATCGTCTTGTCCTATGGTAAGCACTCCCATGTGCTAACCCATGCAAAGTGTTCCCAGGCTCCCTCCTAAGGCTCCTGGCCAGTATAAAAACTGTGATAGTGGTCCCAGACCACTGATAGATAGATTGAAAATGTGATGCCAATTTTGTGATCATAACAGTCACTGCCAATACTTGTCCACACAATCTTTCAACCATTGACCCTTGATGCTCCTCGGAACGAACAATCCATTTGGCAATACTAAGTTTCCATCAGTGCACTTGATAATTCGACCACTCCTTAAATAATGTTCGACTGTAGGGCAGCTTGCCATAAAGTGTCTGCTTTCTCCACAAAAATTGCAACACTCAGTGTCACTCGGAGCTTGTTGAGGTAACTGTTCTGGAATGGCAGATGGTTGTGCTGATGAGTGGGCTAGTCGACTGAGTGGGAATTGAGCAAAGTCTGACAAAATGCAAGACTAGGAATCTGTCTTCAATAGCATTTGCAGGAGTCGAACAGGTGGAGAGGCACAATATTGATACCTCGAGCCATCACAAGCCCTTGTGAGACATCGAGTAGTATTGATCACTAATTTGAAATTGATTGAAACTGCGTTATTTGATGGCAACCACTGACAATGTTCTAGGCCAAGGCACCATTCAACGATAGGGAGAAAGGTTCAAGTTCGGGTACTAGAAACACGCAGTATGAGGCCTGAAAATAGAGGCTATTCAATTAGGCACGATTTGCAAGGCTATAGCAGGGCTATAAGACTGGACAAGTTCCCTAGGATGCAAATACTTCCTTTATTCCTCGACGATGCTGTGACCGATGCCAGTTAACAGATTCCATGATTATTCGAGGCCAACCGAGGTGCATTCATTAGTGGATAGAATATTGTCACCAACGCCTAGCTTGGTCAGTGCGAGAAATGACGAAGACATGCTGTTGGAATACCCGCCTTTGGGAGCATACATGGACAATCAAAGAGCAGTGTGTGCAGATTTGACTTTGTTGAGTGTACTCGAGGCCTTGCATGCTTTTGAACCCGCGGCCCCCACAGAGATCAATTATGCATATATAACCACCAGTGGAATCATGTCTTCCCTCTTTAACAGGATGAATCTTCTGGTTGGGGGACTGTTCCTAACATTATGCAAGCAGATTCAGGCAGTTCGACCATCATCGATGGGCATCAAGGTTAGTGTGGGCCAATTAGTGTGGAAGGTTTCCATCAAAGTTTGCGATGAAGGATGGGATGTTTGGGTTGACAGTGGAGGCCCTTACTTGGTCATTGGAAGGGACATTACGCATTTCACCCTGCTGGATTGTGGGGGACATCTTTATCCATTCTTGGTGCCAGCCCATCGAATTCTTCCATGCATTACAACCTGGCATGCCCTCGACATTCCTAATGAGCTGGAATTCCATCCAGACGTCATGGACCTTCACCCGGCACATGCTTAACTGCCAAATGAGTCCTCGAATGTACTTGACATCCCTCAATCTTACACGAAGTCAATGCTGGTTGTGGTTGTGCTCATCCGTTCCCTATCACTCATGGTCAATGGTGTTTGCAGCCCCCTTCCCTCCCCAATGTAGCCGAATGACAATTTACTATGATGCCTTGGCAAAGCTATTGGCAATATCTGCCTTTATTTCAAATATTCTTATCAAATTGTCTCTTATTGAATGGGCCATGCAATGTTACAGCCCAGACGCTTCCTTATTGGTGTGAATGAATTTCATACTTCGTACTTCGAATATAAATACTTTCTCTATACATAGTAGTAGTAGCAGAAAAATTAAGAAAGTTTTCCCTCTCTCAGACTCTCTCAGCTGCGATTAGAGCATTCCAGCCTAGTTCATTGTGTTCACCCACAGCATCTACACAGTCTGGCAGTGTTCCTAAATATTCATAGCAATTTTTGACAGTCTTAGCAGTTCTATAACTTTGGGCTGAGAGTGATCAAAGCACAACTCAAAAGGGCCCAAGGTCTACAACTACTTCTCAAGTTCACACTCAACATTCAAATTGTGACGCACTTGTCATCACCCCCAAGTTAACTTTCTGGCAAATTACTCAAGAAGTAACAAAACTCGCACCCCTTGAAAGCCCTCAGCCACACACATTCACTATCGCAAACCCTCGACGTCCCCAGCTAGCACTGAAGTGGTGCTCTGCACAGGTCACCCTTATTGTTTAAGGTTGTGTTTGCAAGTATAGCTGTTTTTCAGGCAGCATCCCAAAGGTTTGCATCAGCATGCCCTGAGCAAGTGAACTAGGATACAATGGGGGATGATATGCTGGTGGAACTGCGGGTGGTAACAAAGTTGTCATTGCAGTATTAGTACTTAATGTTTGTAGGAGCTGATTGATCACCAAGACTAATTCATCCTGCCTTTTTCTGCTCGATGGAGCTGGTTGTGCAATACTAGCATTCGAAGGAGCTGGAAGGGGGACTGGCAGCTTAGGAACAGTGGAACTCGCTTTCTTTGGCTTCGCTTGACAGAAGGTTGAGCCTTGAAGTGCAGTTTGATAAACCTCTTGCATTGGAAATCCTTCCTCTGGATCCAATGCTTCATCGTTCTTCAACAACCTAAATGAGATATGATCCAAAAGTTGCTTCTTGAACAGAGCCACGAATTCTCTATGTTGTTCTGTCTCGCTTATTCGCCCAATTGAAATAAGATAGTTGGTGATGTTTCAAAACTCTTGAAAATAGTCACCAAGATTGTTTGTCATCTTAATACCAGCTTGTTGCCATTTGTTGACAGCTCAATCATATCCTCTCTGGTATCTTTTCTTGATGGTTCCACTCTAGGATACGAGGCGATAATGGCAGCTTTAAATTCTGCATATGAATAACCTTCTTTGGCTTCCTCCAATGTATCCCAACTATCGAAAACCATGTCAGTGAGGTAACTCATAACATGTTCCTTGCATAATTGATCATCCTCGATCCTAGCTGCCTGTAGTGGAATCATGGGTAATATATGAAAGGACTTCTTCTTCTTCTTCACTATTGCTTTGTGAAAATGATTGCAAATGCTGGCACTGTTGTACTTCCAAGTAATATTCTGAATGAGGGGATTTGGGTGTTGATTTGACACAACTCTCCTCATACAATGGTGTTGAAGATGATGCTAGACTTGGTTGGAAAGGGAGACGCTTGGGGGTGTCAAGTGGTAAGGTGCCTGGAAATTGATGAGTAATGTCTGCTAGATCTCGTTTTCTTCAGCTGTGACCACTTCTTCAAACAAAGTCACTGGCGCCACAGTCATTGTGCTGATATATGAAGGGGGTTCTGAGTCTGGATAAGGAGATTGAGGCACAGTAACTGCTGGGGCTGAAATGGGAGATGTCAGTAGAAATGATGTGAACCTTTGGGACACTGCCTGAAAAACAGCTATACTTGCAAACACAACCTTAAACAATAAGGGTGACCTGTGCAGAGCACCACTTCAGTGCTAGCTGGGGATGTCGAGGGTTTGTGATGGTGAATATGTGTGGCCAAGGGCTTTTGAGGGGTGCGAGTTTTGTCATTTCTTTGAGTAATTCGCCAGAAAGTTAACTTGGGAGTGATGACGAGTGCATCACAATTTGAATGTCGAGTGTGAACTTGAGAAGTAGTTGTAGACCTTGGGCCCTTTTGAGTTGTGCTTTGATCACTCTCAGCCTGAAGTTGTAGAACTGCTAAGACTGTCGAAAATTGCTACAAATATTTAGGAATGCTACCAGACTGTGTAGACGCCACAGGTGAACATGATGAACTAGGCTGGAATGCTCTAATCACAGCTGAGAGAGTCTGAGAGAGGGAAAACCTTTTTATTTTTCTCCTACTACTACTATGTATAGAGAAAGTATTTATATTTGAGGTACAAACTATGAAATTCACTTGCACCAATAAGGAAGTGTCCGGGCTGTAACATCGCATGGCCCATTCAATAAGAGATAATTTGATAAGAATATTTGAAATAAAGGCAGATATTGCCAATAGCTTCACCAAGGCATCATAACAATTTGTCATTCGTCTAGATTGGGGAAGGAAGGGGGTTGCGAACACCATTGACCATGAGTGATAGGGAATGGATGGGTGCAACTGCAACCAGCATTGACTTTGCATAAGGTCAAGAGATGTTGAGTACATTCAAGGAATTGTTCGGCAATTAAGCATGCACTGGGCAAAGGTCCATGATGTCTGGATGGAATTCCAGCTTGTTAGGAATGTTGAGGGCATGCAAGGTCGTAATGCATGGAAGAATTCAATGGGCTGGCACCAAGAATGGATAAAGATGTCCCCTACAATCCAGCAGGGTGAAATACGTAATGTCCCTTCCGATGACCAAGTAAGGGCCTCCACTGTCGACCTGAACATCCCATCCTTCATTGCAAACTTCGATGGAAACCTTCCACACTAGTTGACCCACACTAACCTTGATGCCCATTGATGATGGTCAAACTGCCTGAATCTGCTTGCATAATGTCAAGAACAGTCCCCCAACTGGAAGATTCATCCTGTAGAAGAGGGAAGATGCAATTCTGCTGGTGGTCATATACACATAATTGATCTCTGTGGGGGCCACGGGTTCGAAAGCATGCGAGGCCTTGAGTACACTTGACAAAGTCAAATCTGTGCGCACTGCTCTTTGATTGATGTACACTCCCAAAGGTGGGTATTCCAACAACATGTCTTCATCATTTCTTGCACTGACCAAGCTAGGTGTCAGTGACGATATTCAATCCACTAATGAATGTGCCTCGGTTGGCCTTGAATAATCATGGAATCCGTTAACTGGCATCAGTCACAGTGTTGTCGAGAAGTGGGGGGAGTATTTGCATCCTAGGGAACTTGTCCAGTCTTATAGCCCTGCTATAGCCTTGCAAATCATGCCTAATCGAACAGCCTCCATTTTCAGGCCTCATACCACGTGTTTCTAGTACCCACACTTGAACCTTTCTCCCTATTGTTGAATAGTGCCTAGGCCTAGAACATCATCAGTGGTTGCCATAAAATAATGCAGTTTCAATCGATTTCAAATTGGTGATTGATGCTACTCGATGTCTCATGAGGGCTCACAATGGCTCGAGGTATTGATATTGTGCCTCTCTGCCCATTCAACTCCTGCAAATGCTATCAAAGACGGATTCCTAGTCTTGCATTTTGTCAGACTTTGCTCGATTCCCACTCAGCTGACTAGCCTGCTCATCAGCATCCTCAACAATGTGGGCCTGGATGTTGACAGTTAGGCCTGCAACTGTCATGGTGAGGTTCTCGGTGATACTGAGAGTCATATTCATTGAGCTGTTAGTGTTTTCCATCATAATCTTTCTCAATGTGGCATACCCTGATCCTGTGCATTCCCATTTGTCCTTCCTCATGACAATTATCTCGGAACCATTGTCAACAATGCATTCACATTGAATTTTGCCTCCAAGTATGCCATCAATGGCTTGCAGGCTCTGGATTGGCTTGGTAGTTGCTAGCAAGATGTCTGCTGTGTCTTCTGAGTCATCAGTTGGCTTGCTGTCAGTTGCTGAGACCTCGTTGCTGGATGCAGAATCCACACATTTGGTGGTAACCAGTTGACATAAGTCTTTCTGGACAGCCAGTGATAGCACAACAATGTCCTTTGTCTGCAGGGTCACCAGAAGGCTCAGGAGATGATCTAAGATCCGCCTCGAGGTGGTAGTGTTGTTGATAGGCGAATGGAACTTGTATGTGGGTGTGTCTTTTTCTTTCTCCTTTCCTTTCAAAGAGGAGGTGGCAGGTATGGAGGGATGGGCAGTCTGTCTGGATTTTGGGGTGAAGGTTGAGGGGGCTTTTCATTGTTCAGCAGCATATGAATCTGCAGTGTTGGTTACTTCCAGGAGATTAGTTGATGCTACATGCAACTGCTGTGTGTTCAGCTGTAGGTTCTCCTGATGCCATCTGTCCATAGAACCTGTAAGCCATGTAGTTTGGCTTGTCACCATTTGGGAGCTGGATCCTTCCATTGACAATTGTCCCTGACATATTCATCATGGATGTGGCACCAGGGAGTTTGGTGGTCTGGACTTCCACAGAAGATGCATCCTTCGAAAAATGGTCAGTTTGGTGGCAGTTGCAAAGAATGTTGGGTGTATGCTGTGGACTGGGGGGGCAAGGGCATGGAGGCAGGAGGGCATGGTGTTGAGGCAGTGAGGAGTGCAAGGACAGGTTGGGAGGTTATGACAAATTGTGTGGTGCTGTTCATGTCCTTCAGGCTGTAACCTTTGTCAGGCCTGTTGTCTGGGCACTTGATTGTTAGCCAAGTCTTGCACCTCATCATGTGGTGCTTTGACACAAGGTAGTTTGCTGTTGCTGAAAGGTCTCAGTGGTACTCTGCCAGAGTGGTCTTGGTGGTGATGCCATTGGCCTGATACTTATCTGTGATGGACCAGAGGGTGGCAATGGTATGTTGTCAGTCTGGCTGTGCTTCTGGGTATGCCTCCTGAATCATCTTCTTGTATTCTTCCCATGTTTGGTCACCTGCAATTGCGTCCCTGGTGGCGGTCCAGGTCTCAGCTGACTTTTCATCCATGTAGTAAATCACCCATTTGATCTGGCAGACCCTTGAAGCAAGGAGCCTCCTTGCTGGATCTGATTGGCATGCGCATGGGAGAGGTCATGTCAGCCATGCTTGATGGGGCTGGTGATGGGGCTGGTGATGGAGCTGGTGATGGAGCTGGTGATGGAGCTGGTGATGGAGCTGGTGGTGTCAGGGGCAGTGGCAGCAATAGTGGCAATAGGGGTCTGGTTAGTCCAAATGAAGAGTAGTCGAGGGATTCTCTTTTGTCAAATGGAGTTGATGCGCCAAAAGGGGAAGGTGCCTGTGGTGTAAGGAATGACTCAAGGTCAAAGAAGGAGGAGGTGTTGGTGGGTGAAGCATCTCACAATGGGAGGGGAAAGGTTCCAGGCTGTAGATTACCATCGTCATCTGTTGAGCTAGACATTTCCTGGTCGGAAGCTGACAGTTTTGGTGGAACCAGTTCTACCTCGACTAGTGGTGGTGGTGGTGTTGGAAGCTTCCGGGGCAACCAAGGCAGTGGAGGATGGTTGGGTTGGCAGGGTGTAGATGGTCCTGCCTGTGGCTCTGAGGGCTTTGGCTGGTGTCTAGGTCCTAACTGTGACACAAACTTGTCAGATGCCTTCTGTGCAGTGGAATGGTTCAGATGAATGACTTGGGCTCCAGTTGAAATGGTTTAAGTGAGGCCAACTTGGGGTGTCGTTCAGCCAAAGGGGCTGCGATGGTCAACCAAAGTGTCACCAAGGTGCGAGATGGCACCAAGATAAGGTGGATAAATGAGGGGAATGGCAATGAGTTGCCAAGCAGTGTGGAACAAATGCAAAGAAATAGACATGGACAATGGGGGTAGATTGCATACTGAACTATGAACAAAGAAGGGTATTTATACTATCTACCACGAGGCTTACCTGTGACAAAGCTCCTTCACTGAGTCCTGTGGTCCATGCACACCCTATTGTCCTTTGCCAAGTTGAATATGGCTCATATGGCAGGGTTGTCCCTTGGCTGTCATTCTGATGTGCATCAGCACAAAGGTTTGATATCTCAGCAATACCTGAAGCACTGACAGTGGCTGTAGATTGGCTGCTCGGTCTGTTTGGCTCTCGGTTCCAATGTAGCCAGAACTGGCACATTACACAGTTTTACACCACTCCAACATGTACCAGAACAATACTCACCTATCACATGCCAGGTCATTTGGCATACTTGACTTGGACCATTTAGATGGCCCTGCTTCTCTGCCCACGCTCTCTGCCTGGAGCCACTTCTTGCTCTGTTTTTTCTTGATCTGTGCCACCTCCCCTTGATTTTCCACCACTAATCTGTGAAGGGCCTCCAGGTCTTGAATGTGGAGCTGTTCTTCTGCTTCCACTGAGGCTACTTGCACAGAGGAAAAATCCACAGGAGACATGTCCCACACCATGTACTTTCCCTTTGGCTGAGCCTTTGGGTGCATCCCTTGCTGTGACCATGTCTCATCCTCTTGTCTGTGCCACAGCTTGTCCTAGTGCCTAGTGTTTGTTGACAGTGTAAAGCCACCTCAGCCACCTGTCATTTGTGCTCCTCTAACAAAGCTTGCTCCTTCACCACTGCCTCCTCCTCCACTTTCTGCCAAGCCTCTGCTTCCTCACGTGCTTTTCGCTCTTCGGCTTCTCTCTCTTCCTGTTATGAGCTCATGCCCAACAACACTAACCCACCATCCTAGAGGACACAGACCCACAGGCCTCGTTGAGCAGGGGAGAGAAAAGAGGGGGAAAGGGGTATATTGGCTATAGACAGAGTCTTACATGGGCGTAAGAGAAACCATCTTAAGTCTGGGGAGACTCAAGCTACTTGCACTACTTATATACTACTCTACCAAGACCCTTGCCACTACCTAGTCCCACTGGCACTCCTACAGCATTCATGCTCCTTCTGGTCCTGTATGAGCGCTGCCTCCACGCTGTCACTGTTGCCATGCATCTGGGCGCAGCCGCTGTAGCACCATCTTCTGGACCAGTCCAGGTTGCCCTAGACATTGTAACCATAAGGGGCTATATCTTTAAGGCCTCCTTGTCTCCATAGGCTGTGCTGTAATCCCATATGACCATATGCACTGCCACCACTGCTTCCTGATGTGTGATGGCATGATCCCTGATGCACTGATGCCGACGTCGATCAATGATGCCATCAAGGGCGCGATCCTCTTGCCTAATCTGGCTGTCCTTCCTAGTATAGTGTATGGCCACCTTGTATGGCCATTGTCTTGTCCCATGGTAGGCACTCCCATGCACTAATCCACACAAAGTGTTCCCAGGCTCCCTCCTAAGGCTCCTGGCCAGTATAAAGACTGTGATAGTGGTCCCAGACCACTGATAGATAAATTGAAAATGTCATGCTGATTTTGTGATTGTAACACTTCCTGCACCTTCCATTCAGCAGCCTCTTTAGCTTTTCGCACCTTCTCTGCCTCTAACAATGCTAATCATCACTGTTCTTCTTCTAGTTGTTTTGCTGCCACTGCCTCACATTGCAGGTGTTCTGCCTCTTCACAGGCCATCCAGGCTTCCATCTTGGCAATTTCCTTGTCAAACTTGGTGTCAAGGGTGTGTGGGGCAGGAGATGACATGGTAGTGGCAGGAGAGAGATGAGAAATAAAGAAGCCCATGATGAAGTTTAGAAGCCCTAGGACCACTCCCACAAAGAAGCATATCAACATCTCACACACACGTGCTGCCAATGACACATTCACTCACAAGATCCAAACCCACTGGGCTCCATGATTATCTGCTCCATCATGAACTGCCACTGTGCATTCAGAAGACTATTGGAAGATACCTGGCCACTCCATGAGTGCAACAACTGACTGAGGGCAGTCAGATTTTTAAGTGGGGGGGAGATGATGAGCATTGTCTGGTTGTGAGTGCACATAGGCATCGGAATGGGCATGCATTGCATTGCTCACAAAGAGTTTTATCTGCCACCAGAATAGCACATGCCCTGACCCTGTCACTGAAGTCTGGCAGTCTAACGATTATCCACACACATCCGCATGCTTCAAACAATGCTAGGAAAGTTATCCACACTACCACTGGTTATCCAACAACTTCCAAGTATCCAGCTATTATCCACTGTGCAATGACTCAGCCACTGTGTATATTGATAGATGGGACTGAATGCAGAACCATGGCCACAGTGTGCTCTTTACACTCAGCCACATATTCTGCATGGAATCCATGCAGAATGCTAGGAATCCTAGGACTCCAGTGGGAATATTCCCAGTTGGTCTAGGTATTGCTAGGAATGTATTTTGTCCCTTTAAAAATAGGGAAAAAGTCCCAGTGGACTCCCAACACAGTCCCATTCCAGTGGTGGGAATGGGGAGGACTGTCCTAGGATTCCTAATACTGGAAATGGGGAGGACTGGGAATGTCATGTGGCTGTGACACAGTTACAAAGGCTGTACACTAATCATTGTCATCCTGTCACATACTGTCACAATTTGTGACNGTCGATCAATGATGCCATCAAGGGCGCGATCCTCTTGCCTAATCTGGCTGTCCTTCCTAGTATAGTGTATGGCCACCTTGTATGGCCATTGTCTTGTCCCATGGTAGGCACTCCCATGCACTAATCCACACAAAGTGTTCCCAGGCTCCCTCCTAAGGCTCCTGGCCAGTATAAAGACTGTGATAGTGGTCCCAGACCACTGATAGATAAATTGAAAATGTCATGCTGATTTTGTGATTGTAACACTTCCTGCACCTTCCATTCAGCAGCCTCTTTAGCTTTTCGCACCTTCTCTGCCTCTAACAATGCTAATCATCACTGTTCTTCTTCTAGTTGTTTTGCTGCCACTGCCTCACATTGCAGGTGTTCTGCCTCTTCACAGGCCATCCAGGCTTCCATCTTGGCAATTTCCTTGTCAAACTTGGTGTCAAGGGTGTGTGGGGCAGGAGATGACATGGTAGTGGCAGGAGAGAGATGAGAAATAAAGAAGCCCATGATGAAGTTTAGAAGCCCTAGGACCACTCCCACAAAGAAGCATATCAACATCTCACACACACGTGCTGCCAATGACACATTCACTCACAAGATCCAAACCCACTGGGCTCCATGATTATCTGCTCCATCATGAACTGCCACTGTGCATTCAGAAGACTATTGGAAGATACCTGGCCACTCCATGAGTGCAACAACTGACTGAGGGCAGTCAGATTTTTAAGTGGGGGGGAGATGATGAGCATTGTCTGGTTGTGAGTGCACATAGGCATCGGAATGGGCATGCATTGCATTGCTCACAAAGAGTTTTATCTGCCACCAGAATAGCACATGCCCTGACCCTGTCACTGAAGTCTGGCAGTCTAACGATTATCCACACACATCCGCATGCTTCAAACAATGCTAGGAAAGTTATCCACACTACCACTGGTTATCCAACAACTTCCAAGTATCCAGCTATTATCCACTGTGCAATGACTCAGCCACTGTGTATATTGATAGATGGGACTGAATGCAGAACCATGGCCACAGTGTGCTCTTTACACTCAGCCACATATTCTGCATGGAATCCATGCAGAATGCTAGGAATCCTAGGACTCCAGTGGGAATATTCCCAGTTGGTCTAGGTATTGCTAGGAATGTATTTTGTCCCTTTAAAAATAGGGAAAAAGTCCCAGTGGACTCCCAACACAGTCCCATTCCAGTGGTGGGAATGGGGAGGACTGTCCTAGGATTCCTAATACTGGAAATGGGGAGGACTGGGAATGTCATGTGGCTGTGACACAGTTACAAAGGCTGTACACTAATCATCGTTGTCCTGTCACATACTGTCACAATTTGTGACCCTCGTACAACCATGCCGACCACTCGCTCGTCATCGCACGCACAACCCACAGGCTCCTTGCCAGGCCGCAAATGGGCGATATCAACACTATCCACCCAGAGCAACCTGGGTGAGAAGAAGAGGATGAAGCACAACAGTAATGATGGTGATGATATGGCCATCGATAAGGGAAAGCAAGGCTGGAAGAGCAGGTGAGCACCCAACCACACTTTTTCCAGTGCCAAACAGACATTTCTGTAGGAAACCTGCTGCCCATGCCAAGGGCAAAGCAAGCATGAAGAACGAGGCAAATGACGATCTGATAAGGTATGTCAACATCGTTTGTATCATTCTTTTCTCATCTGTTGACAAATTCACCCCCCCACTTCTCCTCTACTCCTCAAATCCACACCATATATGTAAAAACTACAATACCTGCCTGTGCACATCTTCAATCCCCACCCACACCCATCCCAGATCTCCCCAACACCACCAAAACCTCATTGCACGATCTGTCACACCTCAACTTGGCCCATGCATGCTGCCACTCACTCTTGCACCCTGCTGCCACCACCTTGCACCTCAACTTGGCCAACACCTCACCTGTGCACCACTACTGACACCACCAACACCACCAACACCTCAACACATGATCCACCACACCTCAACTCAGCCCACACACACTGCCACTTACTCTCGCACCACACTGCTGCCACATCACACCTCAACTTGGCCAATGCCTTGCCTGTGCACTGCTACCAACACCACTGACACCACCAATGCCACCAAAACCTCAATGCACGATCTGTTGATGAGCTAGCTATGCATCTGTGTGGTGATACAAGCTATACGAGCATTTTCAAGCACCATAGAGAAGCAGCAAGACGCTACAAGACTTGTCTGAAGCCAATTGAAGCTGACTGAGACTATCAAAGCCCCTCAAACCCCTCATACAAGCCCAGAACAGTCAGTCCCACCCTCAGACAGTATTGCAACATACACTGTTCCACTGAAGAATACTCCCCAGACCCAGAGCATGCCTGAGTGCTTGGTGCTTTTGTTTATCTAGCCCCTCATTTAGGACTTGTTTGTTATTGGCAGTGCCCCATTGGTTGCCCTTGGTTCCCCCAGTTACTTAATGACTCCAGGCACCTTCTAGAATGTTTCAGAGACCCAGGTTTCCCAGAAAAGCATTGTCATGTGGACTGCACAAGTTATGTTTCAGTTGCTCCACTATTTGTTATTCTTGGTTCATCCTAATAGTTTAGCCTTTGGTTTCCACCCCTTTTCATCGCTTCTGTATCGCATTTTGCCTCATAAATATGTAGGAACTTCTCCTGTATCAAAAGAAAAAGGGACCCCCCCATTGTTGTCCCCCTCAGAGTCATGTTCTAAGCATTGCCCTTTGCTTCCCTGCATCCCTTAGGCGTTTATAGAACCCTGGTAGCATCCCCAGCCTTTGTCTCAGCAGCTTCAAGCCTTGCTTTGCCTCATTGAGCATCCTCAAGACCCTTGTCCAGCCACAATAGCCCTCATTCTCTCAGTATTTCATGCCCCCTTCGCTCTTTTAGCATTTGCTAGCTTTTCTAGCCATCTAGTCCAGTTCAGGAGGACTCTCCACCCCTTGCAAGCCCTTGGTTGCAATCATACACTATTGCAGACTATTGCACACCTCTGTTGGCACTGAAGTGGTGCTTTGCACAGGTCCCCTTTTGTTGAGGGTTTAGTTTGCCAGCATAGCTGTATTTCCAGGCAGCATCCAGAGGAGCCTATCACCATCACACCTCAACTTGGCCCATGCATGCTGCCACTCACTCTTGCACCCCACTGCCACCACCTCGCACCTCAACTCGGCCAATGCTTCGCCCACACACCACCTCCCTGCGTGCCTTGGTGCCACCACCTCCACTTGGCCTGTGCATGCTCCCATTGACTTGGCCACCCACTGTAACATGTAAAATATTTTTTATTACATTTTTAAATATATCTATGATGTAGAGCTGAGCAGATTTTGGAGGGTAGTGGTGTAGCTGTGCAGCCACCATCTCGTGAAGCCTCTGCTGTGAAGCCTGCCAGTGGGAGACCAACTTCCCAAGATGCCAGGATCCAACATTCCCATCTGATAATTGAGGAAGGAGAGAGTGAAGGAGAGGCAGATAGCAGTTACGAGGAGGAGGAGGAGGATAGCAGCACTGATGAAGAAGGAGGAGAGATACTTGATGAGGAGATGGGTGAGTTTGATGCATCTGGGGAGGGGGATGGCATGGAAAAGGAGGGAAAAGGTGATAACTTGGTGAGTTTGGATGAAATATTTTAAATTATCATCTTAACTAGGTGAAAACAGACTGAAAACCAGGGATGGGGTGAAGGGAAAGCTGGAGGTGGACAGGGTGAGGTATGTTGGCTCTCTATATATTTTGAGCCAATTTAAGGAGACAAACAGGTTGGGAATGTATTCACCAGTGATGACAAAGGTATGCCTATGCCTTGTTAGCTAACATATCTCATCTCTTGGATGATGTAGTCCAGGGCAGCACTCTCCAGGGTGCATCCAGTACCTCAGGAGGAGTTATAAGAGGCAAAGCATATGGAAATGTGCTGAGCCATCAGGATATGCCTGAGATACAGGGTGAAGTTGTCAAACCAGTAAAAGGAGAGGTCAGAGTCTTTACCTCCCTCATTGACCCCACCAATATCAAGCCCACCCTCATTGTCAAAGTCAACACTGATCCCAATCTGGTTCAAGTATTGAAGCAAATCAAGAAAAAATATACCCCCAATGAGGGTAAGCCTTCACAACTTGTCCTCTTTTATTTTGCTCAAATTTAAGTTATTAGCTCAAAATCCTAGGATTTATTTGTTGGAAAATGGAAATTGGTGTGTAAAAGGTCAGTACAAAGACATCTTTGAGGATGATGATGAAGAAGAAGAAGTGGAGTGGTCTTATGCTAATGGGAAGTTAAGCATCAGCATCTGCCTGGTGAGTCATCAAAATGACTTGATATTATTCATTACTTAGTCATGTAGGAGTATGATAGGCCTCAGCTTACTCTCCACACTATCTCACAATCCCTCACCCCTGTCACTCCCTCAGGATCCTTGACTCCTATCACTCCCTCAGGAACCATTACTCTTGGGTCTGTTGCCCCAGAGAGCCAGGCAGTGCATGGCCAGCTGTCTACTCAAGAATTGATTGCTATTTTAGAAATCCCTGAGCAGCTTATAGGCAAGTCCACAAAGGATGCTGGACTTAAGGTTTATTATGCCAATAGGCCTGCTTGAAGGCCTTGGAGACTATGAATAGGAAGTTTAATGATGGAACTTGGCCAGCTCCTAAGCTGTTGTCTAAGCTGTTGAGCAGGACATCTATGTTATGATGACAAGTCATTGTCCAATCTAATCAATGATGTTATGCCACAAGGATTGTCCGAGACAATAACAAAGTGAAGTCTGGCAAAATGCAATTGAGTAGACAGTGCTAAGTCTGATGAAGGAGACTCAGGCTTGAGACAAGTGAGGTGGATGAGAGTGCTTGAACAACAACTTTGACAATCTCACCAGAACTAGGAGTTCCCAGAGATGTAACTTGTGTATTACAAGCTAAGTCGAACTTAAGGTTCAATCTAAGACAAACTCTAGTATTTATATGTAAACCTACTGTCTGTAAAAGGTAAGGAATGTACTAGAGAATGATATCATGGCTATGAGATCATAATGCATCATTAGTGATATCATAGTGACATCATAGAAATGAAACAATGGTAGGCATATGTCATAAGTGGAAAGGGTCACGCTTATGTGAGCAGTGACATTGCATAATCATAGAAAGGAGGTGGCGATGCATAGGTGTTCAAGAAAGGAAGGTGCTGACATAAGAAAATAAAAATGTTCGCATGGGTTGTAACACTAGCTCTCCTTTAGAGAACTTGTCCACAAGTACTAATCTGATATAATACAAAATGAAAACAAAGTCGAGGGCTTACTTGATGTTATTAAATTCGGTTTCAGTCCACCAGGCTGGCTTTCTGAGGTGGAATTCTTCATCATCGCTTTCTGGGCAATTTTGGTTGTTAAACCAGGCATGGTGTTCATTGTCATTATCGAAGGTAATGGTACCAGGGCGGGTTCCCTGTTGGTATCCTTGGCATGTTCAGTGGGTAGTGCGTGGGTGAGTAGGAGGTGGGTGCGAAGGGTGAGGTGGTTGCTGACATTCAAGGCATGCTGATGGTCCAGGGGTTGATGATTTGGTTTGGGATGTGCTGTGATGTCAAGTGTCCTTGGGAATTGCAGATCAGGCACTGAGGGTGGCATGGCTGTTTTTGTGGTGCCTGTGGCATAGCAGGTGTGTTTCCTCTTTGTCTTGGCGGAGTGGTATGGTTGATGGATGTGAAGATGATTGGAGGATTAATGGGTATAGCAGAGGATGTGGATCCTTCAGGTTGCCTCATTGCGAGAGGGGTCCTCATCATAAGTGGCACAGTAGAGTTGAGTTCAGTGAGAGTCTGAACTACTACTTGTGTTTCATCTCCATTAAGGATAGTGCGCGGCATGGCAGTCGGCCTTGGTGGGAATTTGTTGTTGACTAAACTGGAAGTGGCAAGGGTCTTGTTCTTCACTTCTTCAATTTGTCCAAGGATGTCACCAATCTGGTCTTGAATCTCATCAGAGATATCAATGATCTTGTGTTGGTTAGGGATGCAGTAAATAGGGTTGAACCAGGAGTTGATCTTGATCAAGTTCCTGACATCATTAGTTTGAGGGAGGATGTGTACACAGTTAGCTCGAACAAGCTTGATGGCGCTAATGATGTACCGTTCAATGTCAGTTATTAATAGGTGGAGGAGATCCAGGGCAAGCTGATCGAGGTTGATCTGGATGGATTTGGTGAGTTCCCACACTAGGTGGTTGATGTTGATGAAAGTTTCCATGAGGTGAGTACAGTCGAAGTTTGTGTGCTCAATGGCAATCTGTCTGATGTCAATGGTGTGTGGTTCACTGGAAAGTATTCTCCAGACTTGTGCAAGATGAACAATGATTGCTTGATCCAGTTTGATCCAGGCAAAAGCACAGGTTCTCCTAATTTGACCAAGTATTTGTGGATAGGTAGAACAAGAGATAAATGCTCCTGAAAATCCATGAGTTCCTTGAGTTGGAAGAGTTTGTGGACCTCTAGCTTCTGTCTGATATAGAATATCCATTCAGCTACACTGCACAGCAGTCACGCTAACCCGTCACGCAACTGCTATCTTCGCGGCTGTCTCAGGTGCTACTCTTTCAGTATCCATTGGATGCGTCAATGGAACATGTCGATGACTTAGGTACCACATTACTGAAGATCCTGATCGATAGTTTTTTACACAACTGTATTCTTCTGATTTTTTTTTTTTTTTTTTTTTTTTTTTTTTAATTTTTGTTATTGTTATCTTTTATTGTTTTGTTTTCTTTATTCTTTTGGTTCCTGTTTTCTCCTGCTGGTATATCTTCTCACATGGGTGAGGAGGAGACTTGGGCAGTGGTGGTCAAGGTGGGCATTGGTGTAGTGGGGACTACAAGGGTCATGGTCTGTTGGATATGTGACTCTGGCACAATATCATTAAGGGTCAAGTCAGAAGGGGTATCTCACATGGGTCATAAGCCTGGGGGTGTAGTGGTGAGCCTAGTGATGAAAGGGTTAAGGGATTGTCCTTGCTCATGACTGCATGGTAGGTAGAGTAGAAGTGTGTGCATGGTGAAAAGGAGTGAGAAGACATAAGTTTTGGTTTGTTTAGCGATGCAAAGATGCTGGGGCATATGGAGTTGTCTTCTGCTTTTATATGTCTCTAGAAGTTCTTCCACATTTGTCAAGTTGCATTCAGGTTCCCAAGTGTTATGTGACATGTCATAACCTTCCATTGACAAGATATTGATATGAGTTCCTTTCTTGTGATGCATGATGATTGCTTCGACTCATACTCTCTTGTCCATTGATGAGGTCAGAGGTGGTCTTGTTTCATTGGTCCATGTTGCATGGTTTCCTTGTAGGGCATAAGGAGTGCTGCATGAACACTGGATGAATTCGCCATTGGCTTGGTAATTTTTAGTCTGTATGTCACTGGTCCTAGAACTTTTTCTTATAGAGAACAGTCCTCATTTAGGGGCGAGTTTTCGTGTTTCATATGGTATCCAGAGATTTCTGGAATCTAACCATACTTTGTCACCTTCTTTGAAGGGCTTAGAGTGGCGCATGGTGCGTTGTGTCATTTTTAGACATGCTAGTTCATGTGCAGCTAGTGCTTCTTCTCTTGCTTTGTGTAGTTGTTTCAGATGTGCATCTGCAGTGGGTGCATTGGTGCGTTTCACTACTTCTGGTAGTGCTACAGGGTCTGTTCCATACATAAGGTGAAACAGCATTTGTTTCAGCTCTTGATGGGTGTGTTGATTATGCACAAATTTGGCAATAGGTAGAATTCTGCTCCAGTTGGCTACATCATAGGTGCAGAATATGTGGAGATAGATTTCAAGTTCCTGATTTAGGTGTTCAGACTCTCCATCAGTCTGTGGATGAAATGCTGTGCTCATGCAATGTTTGATCTTGAGCACACTTGTTATCTCCTTAAAGACTTTTGTGGTGAATTGTGGTCCACAATCTGAGATCATGATGTCAGGGAGGCCAAAGTGTTTGAATACTTCTTTGATGTATAGTGTTGCTGTTTGTTTGGCAGTAATTGTTTTATGGCAAGGTGATAGAACTACCCCCTTTGTAAGGCCTTGATCAACCATGACAAGAATAGAATCATAACCATCCAAAGGGGCAAGTTGGTGATGAAATCCATAGTTATCTGTTGAAAAGGCCGTTGGGCATGGGAAATGATAGGTGTCAAAGGCGCGGCAGTGGGATGAGTATTTGGTTTCATCTGTTGGCATGTGCCACAGCCATCTGTATATTTCTTCAATAACACTGTCATTCCAGGCCACCAATACTGTGTTTTTAATAAGGCAAGCATCTTAAAGAAGCCAGGGTGTCCTGCACTTGGCGCTTCATGGTATTCTTTGATGATGTCATGTCAAAGATCGAGATCGTCAGGCACATAGGTGATGCCTTTGTATAATAATAGATCTCCTTCAAATTTCCAGTTGGAGATATTGCTTCTAAATGGAGGCAGGGTATTTTTGGCAAGGCACTGTTTGATGTTGTTGACAAATGTGTCAGTGGTGTTGCTATTAATAATCCTTTTGTGAAGATCTAGTGAGAGTGATTGGATGAACATAGCTTCTGGAAGCATAGTGACTTTTTCGTCATCTTCTTCTCCTGCAGCATGATCAGGGTGGCGGGATAGGGTGTCAGCTTGTGTCAGTTTTGTACCAGGTACATGTATTAGTTTGAGATTATATCTTGATAAATTATTCCACCAATTGGGCCTGTCTTGCTGTCAAGTGTTGGGGAGCACAGTAATAGGTTAAGTTTTTATGATCACATCAAACAATAATGGTATGGGGTGCTCCAAGAAGGAGGTATCTCCATTCTTCAAGTGTGCAAATAATAGCGTAGAGTTCTCTATCATAGATTTGCCAATTGAGTTCTGTTGGAGTTAATGCATGAGAGAGGTATCCACATGGGTGTAATTGTCTGTTGCTATCTGCTTGGAGTAGGGTAGCACCTATAGCCCATTTGGAAGTGTCTGTTTCCAAAATAAACGGTTTGGTCGTGTCTGGCATAGCTAAGACAGGGGCAGTCATAAATTGTTCTTTTAGGAGGTCAAATGACACTTGGCATTCTGCTGACCAGTCCCAAATTTTGTTCTTTTTCACTAAATCGTGCAAAGGTTTTGCGAGGTGTGCAAAATGAATGATAAAGGGTGAAGTAGTTGCCAAAAGCTAAAAATGAGCATACTTGCTTAACCATAGTAGGAATGGGCCAATCCCTAATTCCGGCTAATTTGATTGGGTCCATTTTGACTGTATTGTGGGATACAATCATGCCAAGGAATTCCACTTCTTCCTGGGTGAATTTACATTTTCCCAATTTTAGAAAAAGATTGTGGTGTTGTAAGTGTTCCAGAATGCATTTAGTTTGTGACTTGAGTTCTTCTTTTGTGCTTGCACAAATCAGGATGTCATCCATGTAGATGACCAACCATCCTTTGTCAATCATGTCTCTGAAATAATTGTCCATCATTGCTTGAAACATTGCTGGCAAATTTCGGAGTCCAAAGAACATTACTGTAGGTTCAAACAATCCTCTGTTTGTGATAAAAGCGGCTTTCCATTCATCACCTTCTTTGATCTGGACATTGTTGTATCCCCATCTGAGATCAAGCTTTGTAAAGTAGCATGTGTCTTTTAGCTTGATCAGGAGTAAAGGATATGAATTTGGTTTAGTCCATTCATTTAGGTACTGATAATCTTGACATGGTCTCAGGGCTTTACCATCCTTTTTAGGAACAAAGAAGAAGGGCAATGCTTGTGGCGATTTTGATTGTTTGATATATCCTTTTGCAAGTTGTTCTTTAATCCATTTGTCTAGTGAATTCTGTTCTAATGAGGACAGATTGTAAATCTTCGATTTGTGAGGGATGAATCTTCTTTTAATTCAATGGCATGATCCCATGGTCTTGTCTCGGGAAAATGTTCTGAGGCTTCTTTTTCAAATACAGAATTCCATTCTGAATACTCAAGAGGTACCTTTATGTCCTCAGCAGAGCTTGGTACTGCCAAACCTTTATAGCAATGCTCCATCTGTTGTGCTGGGGTGAATTTGCTCATCACACCACCATACACTACAACACCAAGAGTAAAATTCAAAATCACTACAAGTCACATAAAACTCCCCCAATACAATAAAGCACAAAAACGCCCCCCCACTACTCAACAACATCAGCAAACTTATTTCCACAACACAAAAAAAAACAAAAAAAAAACACATCCCCCAAAGGTTAAAATATTCAAAACACACCAACAATATAATCTCCTCCAATTCCCAACAGACAAAAACATACCACCAATCCAACCTAACTGAACCAAAGCAAACAAACACAGCACAAAAAACAATCAACCACCATACCCCACCATCCATACCACCAACAAACAAGCAAAAACCAACAACCAGTACCACCACAGCACAGACATTAAACTACATAAACTCATCACATAAACACAAAAACATCAATAACCATTATAAACTAACTCAAACCCAAAAATAACACATCAAGAAACAATAAAAACCAAAAGCTCTACAAGCACAAACATACAGAAAAACCTAAAAAACACACAAAAACCAATAAAACATAAAACACAAACGCAAACAAAAACCAAGTAATGACATAACCTCTCAAAACCGAAAAGTTAACTTTCCACCACAAAATCTACACACAAACCAATTACTCTATTAATTACAAATACTCAAGAATCATACCATTTTAATACTCAAAAATAAATCCATAAAACACAAATCATTCGAACTAATACACCATAAACTTAAATTTTTATTATCTCACTTCCAATCACAACTATCATAATTCCTAAATCAACTTGAAATACTCAGCATATATTCCACTCCCCCATTCTTCAATGGATATCTTAGAAAATTGATTCTCAGCCACATACAGCAAGCTGACCTCTGTCTGGGTGACAGTCCCACTGTGTGACATCGTGTACTGTTTGACTAGAGTGTCGTCATATTCTGCCACATCTTCTAGATCCATCTGGACCCAAAGACTCCATATTTGTGCACAGATACTGTCTTTTTCGGAATTACAGAATTCCAGAGTCTTCTTGCACCAATCTATTATTGAGTTATGCTCCTCAAGCCAAGGCAGCCCCACAATAAGGTTCTGATGTCCTAATGACGTCACCCAGAAGCAGTGCATCATTACTTTGTTGTTTATGTTGAAGGTGACCAGACACCTTTCTGTGATCTCTCCTGCTTCATTTTCTGATCCATCAACATTCCTGACTTTGATGGTTTGTCTGAGTGGTACATGCTTCCATTTATGGGCAATGGATGCATCAATGAACAGGCCTCTGCTCTGCAGTCAACCAAGGCAGTTTCAGTGGGTTTATTGGACTCAATGGATATGGGGATGGAAATCTTCTTATTGGTCAAAGATTTACTGTTACACTGCAAATATAGATAGAGTTTGATGGAATAGGATCAACATCCACTGTTGTGTGACCCTTGGTTAAAAATCCTGTTCAGCTAGCAGATTGAGATGATCTTCTGGAGACAAATGTGCCATCAAGACTCTGATGGCCATCATTGTGGTGTCCTCATTGGTGTCTTCTAACTCTTCTTCGTTCCCCTCAGCCTCATCACCCTCCAGTTCTGTGGAGGTGGCTCTGATGTGATGGTGGGGTCATGACTTGTTTACTCCTTTCTTAAATTGTTCTTTTTGGTTCCCTTTGTGTGCTTCCTCATGGGGCATTTAGATGATTGATGACCCCCTTTGTGACATGAAACACAGTCCTTCTTTGACATGTCACTCTCTTTCTTCTTTTGAAAGAGTGGCAATGATGACCACATTGACATCCATGGCATCTGGATCTCTGTGTCTGGGCAATGGTCTTCCATTCCCTGCTGTAGATAGTCTGGCTAAAACACCTAGCCTGCTTTTGGCATTTGCATAGTGTTGGGCTGTGTCATACCATCCCTGTAGATTTGCAGGGTTCTGCATCAAGATCTGATGGACGCAGTCAGGGGGAAGTCCTTCTGAGAATAGAGGTGTGATGGCAGCTTCTTCTCTAATTTTAGACTTCTTGATCAGTTCCTTGAACTTATCTATATATGCTAAAATAGGCATCTTCTTCCACATTCACACAATTTTGTATAACTCTGTCATTGCTCTTCCAGGGCTGTCCACTTGTTTCCAATTGGATAGAAACACTTCTTTGAAAGCAGCCCATGTTCCCCAGTTGGGTTGTTCATTAAGGTCCTCAATTTTAGCGACTTCCACTGAGCTGCATTGCCTGTTATATTCATGAATGCGAAGATGATCTTTTTCCGATCAGTGTTGTAATCAGTGTTCAAAACAAAGAACATCTCACAATCATTTATAAATAGCTCAGCTAAGCGTTGATTGCCTTCAAATTTAGTGGGCATAGGAGATGCTGGTGGTGGAGTTGGTTCCTTTGGCAGTTCATGTGGCAGTTCCTGTTTCAGCAATGGTGGAATGATTGGCTGTGCAAGGTCTAAAGATAGAAGGGGTTTCAGTGTGTTTCCTAATAAGGATATGAACTGTAAAGGACTAGGCTGTACAGTTTCTGAGTCCTGTTGAAATGATTTAAATGGGGCAGTCTCAAATAGGTCACTGGATTCTTCTAGATCTGCTCCTTTGAGTGAGTCTGAATCCAAGTCACTGGGTGTGCAGAATTTCCCCTTTCCACTCGAAGATTCTCTGGTAGATTCGTCCTGAGGTGCTCAGGGATGTTATTGATCCCTCCAGGTACATAGTAAGGTCCTAGGAATGCTTCATCCTCTATATAGGTTTCTTGTCCTTCAGAGAAATAGGTCCAATGTGATTTAGATTTGTTGAATGTGACTTCTACTCCTTTGAGATAGTATAGGTTCTGGAATCTGTGAGATCCATTGGGTGGGCAGTTCTCTTTCTGTGGTGTCCAGAAGTTACTGGGTGCAATGAAGGAATTGTCTGATCTGTATTTCCAGATCTGATTGTGGGTATCCTTGTAGATCTGAAGTCTGTTAAGAACATATTGTCCTCTGATCCCTCTAGTAGCTTTATTGGGTGGTGGAGCTCCTCTGGTGAATACTCCTGAAATCTTGAATAGGGTCCAGTTACCAACTGGTCTGGGAAGTTTGACAGTTGTGCACTAATGAGCTGGTACTTGAGCTGTCTTGGTAAGTTCAACTTAAATTGTTATGATGACAAGTTGTCGTCCAATCTAATCAATGACATTATGCCACGAGGATTGTCTGAGACAATAACAAAGTGAAGTCTGGCAAAATGCGATTGAGTAGACAGCGCTAAGTCTGATGAAGGAGACTCAGGCCTGAGATGAGTGAGGCAGATGAGAGTGCTTGAACAACAACTTTGACAATCTCACCAGAACTAGGAGTTCCCAGAGATGTAACTTGTGTATTACAAGCTAAGTTGAACTTAAGGTTTGACCTAAGACAAACTCGAGTATTTATATGTAAACCTACTGTCTGTAAAAGGTAAGGAATGTACTAGAGAATGATATCATGGCTATGAGATCATAATGTGTCATTAGTGATATCATAGTGACATCATAGAAACAAAATGATGGTAGGCATATGTCATAAGTGAAAAGGGTCATGCTTATGTGAGTGGTGACATTGCATAATCATAGAAAGGAGGTGGTGATGCATAGGTGTTCAAGAAAGGAAGGTGCTGACATAAGAAAATGAAAATGTTCACATGGGTTGTAACAATCTATAGTTGAGCTATTTGTGTCCAAGACTATGTGGGATTCTCATCTCCACAAACTTTTCAAGAACTTGGCAGATTATCCAGAGATGCAAATGTGGTTAGAAGGAGGAGATGATGCACCTGATGATGTGGAATTGTGGGGCACAGAGAAGACTTCCTATACCTTCAGTGATTTGGGTGCTTACATGGAGAAAGAAGATAAGACTAGGGCTAAAAAAGGGAAAGGCAAAGAAAATAAGGGTGATAATAAAGGGAAGAAGTCTAACAAGAAAAATGAGAAGAAGAAAGACAAGAAGAAAGACAAGATGTGAGCTTCAATGATTTTTGTTTGATCTTTGTTGCAATTATGTTAGCTATGCTGCTCTGTTCAAAATCTTTGTACAGTACATGTTGTTATGGCAATTGTTTGGATTATTTACTTTGCTGCCTATGGTTTCTGCAGCAGAAGAGCAATCATTCCCAGACATCACATTCAGTGCCTTTAGTCAGTTCATTGACACAAAATTTGATCCCACAATCTCATTGTCAACAGTATTGATGCTCTTGCTGACAATGATAGTGGCTGTCAACATAAATCAATTTTCCCTGGTGAAAACAGTACTCTGGCTACAGGATGGATCAAAGCTTTGGCAAGACAAGTGTTGCTGAAAGTGGGGGAAAAACCACTTATTGCTGAGGGATCTAATGATACTGTTGATGATAAAATTAGGGCACTTGGCCTTAAACTGGATCTATTTGCCAAGCTGTTGGGATTGTATCCTTGCAATTAAAGAGGGAAATTCACTGGAAAAATGAAGCCAATCTGTGAGCAAGACATCCAGCCTGTGCATATATCATATGTCCAGAAGCTGTTGTGTGTGAAACTGCTACATGCCATCCATGTTCTCTTGTTCAGTACACAAGACCTAGAGATATTCCTTCTGTTAATCTGATAAAAGATTTCCACATCAATGAACAAGTGCCAGTACTTTGTGGACATTGCCCTCAGTGTAATACATTGTATTATGCTGATCATGAAAGGGTCCCAACAGGGATTGCAAATAAGTTTGACAAAGTCTATCTCAACTCTGCAAGGTATATAAAGATAGGAAGAAAATTATGGGTTGACTGACTTTTCACAACTGCAGCACTCAGTGGATTTTATAACTTCCATACATCTGCCACTACATATGCAGCATTTTGGAACTCCATTTCTCCTTTTCATCAAGGGATGCATACATTGACTTGTAGGCAGATCTGGCAGGCATTTGTTCAGGAGTCTATCTGCTTTGTTGCATCAAAGGAACAAATTGATTTTACCTCACAGGATGACCTTCCCATTGATGAGGTCACCAAGGAGGCTTATATGACTCTTGGCAACAATGGCATCATACAGGGTTCTCTGGACCACAGCTGTGCTGAATGCACTCAAAAGTATAAGGCCAGAGCAGACTTCATAGGCATTGATGATCATGCNAAGTGAGGTGGATGAGAGTGCTTGAACAACAACTTTGACAATCTCACCAGAACTAGGAGTTCCCAGAGATGTAACTTGTGTATTACAAGCTAAGTCGAACTTAAGGTTRYARRTAAGACAAACTCTAGTATTTATARYTYAACCTACTGTCTGTAAAAGGTAAGGAATGTACTAGAGAATGATATCATGGCTATGAGATCATAATGCATCATTAGTGATATCATAGTGACATCATAGAAATGAAACAATGGTAGGCATATGTCATAAGTGGAAAGGGTCACGCTTATGTGAGCAGTGACATTGCATAATCATAGAAAGGAGGTGGCGATGCATAGGTGTTCAAGAAAGGAAGGTGCTGACATAAGAAAATGAAAATGTTCGCATGGGTTGTAACACTAGCTCTCCTTTAGAGAACTTGTCCACAAGTACTAATCTGATATAATACAAAATGAAAACAAAGTCGAGGGCTTACTTGATGTTATTAAATTCGGTTTTGGTCCACCAGGCTGGCTTTCCGAGGCAGAATTCTTCATCATCGCTGTCTGGGCAATTTTGGTTATTAAACCAGGCATGGTGTTTATTGTCATTATCGAAGGTAATGGTACCAGGGCGGGTTCCCTGTTGGTATCCTTGGCATGTTCAGTGGGTAGTGCGTGGGTGAGTAGGAGGTGGGTGCGAAGGGTGAGGTGGTTGCTGACATTCAAGGCATGCTGATGGTCCAGGGGTTGATGATTTGGTTTGGGATGTGCTGTGATGTCAAGTGTCCTTGGGAATTGCAGATCAGGCACTGAGGGTGGCATGGCTGTTTTTGTGGTGCCTGTGGCATAGCAGGTGTGTTTCCTCTTTGTCTTGGCGGAGTGGTATGGTTGATGGATGTGAAGATGATTGGAGGATTAATGGGTATAGCAGAGGATGTGGATCCTTCAGGTTGCCTCATTGCGAGAGGGGTCCTCATCATAAGTGGCACAGTAGAGTTGAGTTCAGTGAGAGTCTGAACTACTACTTGTGTTTCATCTCCATGAAGGATAGTGCGCAGCGTGGCAGTTGGCCTTGGTGGGAATTTGTTGTTGACTAAACTGGAAGTGGCAAGGGTCTTGTTCTTCACTTCTTCAATTTGTCCAAGGATGTCACCAATCTGGTCTTGAATCTCATCAGAGATATCAATGATCTTGTGTCGGTTAGGGATGCAGTAAATAGGGTTGAACCAGGAGTTGATCTTGATCAAGTTCCTGACATCATTGATTTGAGGGAGGATGTGTACACAGTTAGCTCGAACAAGCTTGATGGCGCTAATGATGTACCGTTCAATATCAGTTATTAATAGGCAGTGGAGGAGATCCAGGGCAAGCTGATCAAGGTTGATCTGGATGGATTTGGTGAGTTCCCACACTAGGTGGTTGATGTTGATGAAAGTTTTGACAAGGTGAGTACAGTTGAAGTTTGTGTGCTCGATGGCAATCTGTCTGATGGCAATGGCATGTGGTTCGCTGGAAAGTATTCTCCAGACTTGTGCAAGATGAACAATGATTGCTTGATCCAGTTTGATCCAGGCAAAAGCACAGGTTCTCCTAATTTGACCAAGTATTTGTGGATAGGTAGTACAAGCGATAAACGCTCCTGAAAATCCATGAGTTCCTTGAGTTGGAATGGTTTGTGGACCTCTAGCTTCTGTCTGATATAGAATATCCATTCAGCTACTGCTGGTAGTTTTGCTGCCATCTGCTGGACTGTCTCAGGTGCTATCTTCAGTATCCATTGGAGCGTCCAATGGAACATGTCCCTGATGACTCTCAGGTACCACATTACTAAGATCTGATCGCATAGCTCCTGCTGGTATATCTTCTCACATGGGTGAGGAGGAGACTTGGGCAGTGGTGGTCAAGGTGGGCATTGGTGTAGTGGGACTACAAGGGTCATTGGTCTGTTGGATATGTGACTCTGGCACAATATCATTAGGGTCAAAGTCAGAAGGGGTATCATCACATGGGTCAATAAGCCTGGGGGTGTAGTGGTGAGCCTAGTGATGAAAGGGTTAAGGGATTGTCCTTGCTCATTGACTGCATGGTAGGTAGAGTAGATGTGTGCAATGGGTGAAAAGGAGTGAGAAGACATATAGTTTTGGTTTGTTTAGCGATGCAAAGATTGCTGGGGCTAATGGAGTTGTCTTCTGCTTTTATATGTCTCTAGAAGTTCTTCCACATTTGTCAAGTTGCATTCAGGTTCCCAAGTGTTATGTGACATGTCATAACCTTTCCATTTGATGAGATATTGATATGAGTTTCCTTTCTTGTGATGCATGATGCATGATGATCGCTTCAACTTCATACTCTTCTTGTCCATTGATGAGGTCAGGAGGTGGTCTTGTTTCATTTGGTCCATGTGCATTGGTTTCCTTGTAGGGCATAAGGAGTGCTGCATGAAACACTGGATGAATTCGCCATTGGCTTGGTAATTTTAGTCTGTATGTCACTGGTCCTAGAACTTTTTCTATAGAGAACAGTCCTTCCCATTTAGGGGCGAGTTTTCGTGTTTCATATGGTATCCAGAGATTTCTGGAATCTAACCATACTTTGTCACCTTCTTTGAAGGGCTTAGAGTGGCGCATAGTGCGTTGTGTCATTTTTAGACCTGTCTGTGTCGGCGTAAAAGTCATTATTCCTTATACAAATGCTGTAAGGCGAATAAGCGATCGTTTGCATCATGCTGAGTTCAGATTTCGGCCTTGGTGGCACGTGAGTGATTAAGTCACGCGTCGGTCAAACATTGGCAAAAAATAATTGCATTTTCTTAAAAAGGCACTGCATCGTCCACGTCCAACTTAATCCTACCTCTGCCAATGACTTCCTCTCTGCTAGCTGTGCGTCCTGCCGCTACTAGCCTCCCGCCCTCTACCTCCCTACCATCATATAGGTACGACTCTAACAGTGGAGCCGTAGGACCGCATTCAGGCCTTCTAATATCCGCACTCGAAAATCTATGAAGATGAATGGACTGCCTTGTGATCAGCACATACACAAAATCACCTGTAGTTATAGTAATCTGTCAAGAGAACGCACGCACTCACTAATTTTAGATGAGATGCCCTGGGTTATGATATGTGATTTTGCCAGACTACATACTATCCTGTGGTACTACTATCGTTCCTATTAGTGCAAAATGTTCACAGATTGATTTTCATGTACGCAGTATGCACTAAGTACTATCTGTAGAGGGTGGAAGCGTACTCGAGCGAGTAGAGGAATAGCAAGAATGCTTAGAGGAGAATCACACACGAGGCAAGGGGGCTGAGCCTGTTCAGATGATAAGAGCTTCTAGAGCTCAGGTGACTTCCATGGTACGTAAATGGCTTGTCGAGTAATATCCTCAACATATTGGGATTGTGACAGTCGTATAGTCCGATTTGATGTCTCGGTGACTTCCATGTTCAAGATCCAGTGTAGTTCACTAGATCAGTCATATCAAGAACTGAGTTGCTGCTTCGTTTCATGACTAGCATCGAGTGACTTAGGACATGACCATGTTGTCATCCATGTAACTGCATGTTGAGATCATGACTGTCAACTCGTTGATAAAAATGTTGCAGTGTTCTATGAATTGACTGTAAGGACAAAAACATTAGGTTTATCCTAGGACTGATGTGCATCAATGTGCATCAATGTGCATCAGTGTGCATCAGTGTGCATCAGTGCACATCAGTGCATGAGGTGCATGGCTTAGCATGACACATATACACTGATGCACCAGAATGCACCTGAGCACGTGCACAGATGCATCTCTCATTCCAGTTGATTCCACTCATTCAGATGATCTAACACAATGGTGCACAATGGGTGCATGCACCCATACCTGACATGAGCATGCCACCAGTGCAATATTGACTTATTGTGTTAGATCATCTGAAATGAGTAGGAATCAACTGGAATAGAAGATGCATCTTTGTGCACTCTCAGGTGCATCTGATGATCATGTGCATTGTGTCATTGTGCTAAGCCCATGCACCTTCATGCCCACTGATGTGCACTGATGCACACTGATGCAACACTGCAG